>PGTU02011969.1:0-10615 GCA_002896215.2 Cicer echinospermum | reverse complement strand
TTGGAAAACTAAATGGTGTTTGGAGGAATATTAAAAGGAGATTAAATAATATTAGTTTTATTTTAAACACAAATAAAAAATAATAAATAGTAAAATTAAATAAAGAGACTGATAGGGTTTGAAACTCTATAAACCCTATTGTTTAATAAAATTAAAACATAACAAAGAAGGGAAGAGATCGAAAGGTAGCCGTGAAAGCCAAAGAGGAAACACAAACAATAACCCTATCGTTTGACACCGGCTGATGTTCCAGAAAACTTTCTTCCATTTCGCCCAAATTTGAAGTATGTTATTTCAATATCATTTAACTCATCAATTAAACAGAATTTTGGTCAGAATTTTTAAACACCCCAATTTCTCTCTAATACTCGACTTCTCCGTGTTGTAGAATTTGTTATTTGCATCGTTCTCCTTCACCGTAAGCTCCACGATTTGAGTGGAAATTCAACGCCAAAAACGAACGTGTGAAAAGTGGCTCATATTATCCACTGATTGGTTTTCTGATTATGGTAATTTTATTTGGCCGATTTTCAAATTTAGTTTTTAGAATATCTCCTCATAATTTATTTTTGACGTTTACCCATAAACTGTCGAGTTAGATCGATTGAAGGACAAAGAGTCAAAGAGCAAACACTGTTTGGGCGTCGAATCATATTCATAGGTGAAAGTGCCGAAATAAGGTAAGGGGTGAGAGAGCGTTTGAATTCATGAGTATAATATATTGTGTGATGAACGGGAAAACCGTATTTCCCAACGATTCATCCGGGGCTTGCTACGTACAAAGAGTGATAAATTAATTAATCTGCAAATAAGAAAATTGTGAGATTAAAATGTGAAATAGAAATATTTATAAGGTGTTGATTGATTTAATTTCGTTAAATGGGTGATATTTTATATTATTGTGATATTTAACATTATTGTGATATTTGATATTATTGTGATATTTAAAATTATTGTGATATTTGATGTTATTGTGATATTTGATATCATTGTGATATTTGATTTCAAATGAATTTAAGTGCATATGTTGATTAAAATGAGTTTATGTGAATGCAGTGTAATAAATGTAAGTTTATTTGATGATGATGTGTGATTATGATATAAATATGTGATGAGTTTATGTGATGAGATATGATTAATGATAGTATATTGTGATGAGAATATTGAATTAACTCATAGTTGATGAAATAATGGTGATTCAAATTGTGTTTGAGATGACAATTTTAATGGAGTATCATATACAACTAGGGGATGAATAAAATATTGTGAATTTGCGAAGTGAAGATTATTTTGTCATCATATAGGTAGGCCTGACAAGCCTAGTGTTCCCGGGAAGTACAACTTAATGAGCCTGATCGTGCGGTTCTGCTGTCGAGCCTTAGGCAAGATTGTTAGACCTTGGAGGTATTCGGCAGTGGGGAATTCCTAGGTGACTTGGAAGGTAGCACTCAAGATGTCGGGAGCTACCATGCAACACACGTTTACCTCGACTGTCGCGTATATGTGTCTCGGGTTGAGTTGAGGGGATCTATGAGGACAGGGCCAATTTGAATTGTCCATCCACCAGGATGGTGCATGAGTATCCAGCCTCATAAACCAAGTACTTCAGAGTTAGAATGGTACCACATTGTGAAGTAGAGTCTAAGCTCATGCACAGCATTGCATTTACTTGTGATTGTTTTGTGGCGTGATTGAGTGTTTCAAAAGTAATAATTAATTACTCTTTGATGATTTGATGCATGTTATTAATGAGATCATATCTTGAGTGAATTTGATGTTGTAATATGATACTATTTACTTAAATCATTTTGAGATATCGTAATGTGATTATGATACGGTCTATTATGATTGTTGCGCGTGTTCTTCTCTTACTTATATTATACTATTAACATGATTTTGAAACTCACCTCCTTCGTTGTTGTGTTTGACTGCTTGGCCCTGCGTTTGCGAAATCGCAGTTGTTACAGGTTATAAGTCTTGAAGTTCAAGTTTGGGGAGGAACCCCGCTCTGATGTATACTGGGAATAAGGGTGGTAATTTGTAGTTTTACTTTATTTATTTTGAAGACTTTTGTATGAAAACCATATAAGTCAACTAGTAGAGTTTTTTAGAATTTAAATCACAGTAATTATACGTAAATAACCTTATGAGAGTGCACTAATGATAAAGAAGTTAAAGTGTTCCTTTTGATTGTTGAGAAACGTGATATCCTAAATAAAGATTCAGAGTTTTATTTTCTTGGAAACATATTATTATTTATCCGCGCAAATTTTATAGAAATAATGATATAAATTATTAATATATATTATTTTGGGGTTTAGGTGTCACATTGGAGTGCTACCTCCAAGTCACCTAGGAATTTCCCCATCCAAATACCGTCCCAAGGTTAAACATCTTGCCTTAAGGCGCGACAGCCCGACCGCCACGATCATGCCGTTCAGTTGTAACTTCCCTGAAATCACTAGCTTGTCAGGCCCTACCTATATGAATGAAAAATAATCTGACTTGCAAATTCCCAATATATATTTTCTCCCACTGTTGCTGCTATGATACTTCCATTAAGACCGTAATCTCGAAACACAAATTTGAATCACAATTATTCACCAACTATGGAGTTACTCAATATTCTCATCACAAATTCACCAACATCACTATCATTATCACATCTCAATCATATAATACTCATCACAATTTATAGCATCACTATCGCCAACCATACATCATCACATAGGCTTATCACAAATTTATAACATCTTTATTATTAATTAACCATCATCATAATCACATAAACTTAGTCAAATGAAATTCACTTTTTATTATCACATCACATAAACATGTCTAGATCAAACATAATACATAAAAATTATTCGACATCCAATATCACAATAATATCAAATATCTCCACATTTAATAACCCACAATAAATTATCAAAACATCACAATAATATCAAATACCACATCATTTAACGAAAGTCATAAAGTCATATCAACATCTTATATATTCTATGCATATTTTAATCTTCAGAATCCATATTTTTACATTAATCAATTATCACTCAAAGGGCTACGACCTACGTAGCGAGCACGAATTGAATTGTTGGGAAATACGGTTTCCCGTTCATCTCAAATTATATTATACTCATGAATTCAAACGCTCTCCACCCTTACCTTACTTTGACGCTTTCACACACGAATACAATTCCACGAGAAAACAAGCTTTGTTCATTGACTCTTTGTCCTCAATCGATCTAACTCGACAGTTTGTGGGGTAAACGTTAAAAAGTAAATTATGAGAAGATACTCTAATAAAACTAAATTCGAATTCGGTCAAGGAAAATCACCATAAATCAGAACCCCAATCAGTGATATATAGCCACTTTTTCACACGGTCGTTTTGCTTGGTTTCACTTAAATGGACTTACAAACGAGGAGGGAACGGTGGCAAATACGAATTATACAAACGAAGAAGTCTGGTATTTCAGAGAGAATTGGTTTTGTTAAAAATCTGGAAATTATGTTTAAATTGACGAGTTAATATGAATGAATAACATACTCAAATTTGGACGAAAACGGAGAAACTTTTACGGAACAGTTATCAAGGATCACCGGTGTAAAGCGATAGGTTGTTGTTGGTTTCTATTTTGGTTCTATGGCTTCCCGTACCGCAACTCCCTTCCCTTTTCTTGTTTTGTTTTATTTTAGTAATAAATCAGGGTTCCACAATGTCTCTTTATTTACTAATATATTATAAATTAGAGTAATTTAAAATATATCAATATAAAAAAAAATATTACTAATTACTGAAACTGTTCCACATTCAAGAATAATCCCTACAATATACTTATTTCTCAAAATATTAATATATAATCATACCATCATATTAGATAGATAGTCAAAATTATAAAATAAATATGATATAACAACAATATTTATGTTAAGGTGTACTAAAATATAATTATATAATATATATATAATCACAATTTCAAAATAGAAAATATAAAAACAAAGAAAATTGAATAGCAACATTACTACGATCTCAAGATAGGATTATTAGACTAATAAATAATTAAAATAAGATATATTTTATAAATAGTTAAAATAAAAGAACTTAAAAATGATAAATATATAAACTATGTACACATTTAACATTAGGCAAACATATAAGAAAATTCATATTAATTACCAACTCGCATAACAACTTAAAATCATATAAAATCTTGTTCTTTAAAATATTATACTAAATACTATTAATTTAGAAAAAATATATAAATAATTAAATTAAAAATTATTAATTATTATATTGCTCATTATATATATATATTAATCAAACCACACGTCATAGAAAACACATCCATATAACAAAATTTACTCACCAAATTTATCAATAATATTACTAAAATAATTTTAACATCATATTAATTATTAATATTCCTATTTAATTAATAAAGATAAGTTTATAATCAAATTTAAGGTGTTACAATTCTTCCTTTTAGTTAATAAATTTCGTCCTCGGAAATTTGTGATGAGTGAACTAATATCTAAGCGTTACCACCTCAAGATTCAAACTAGTCTATAAGTATGATTTAAGACATTCAATTCAATTAAGAACACAACATGTAGAAAATCAACTAGCATAGCATGATAGACTAACACGACAAAATAAAAATCAATTAAGCACACAAAAAAAAACATTTATAATAATATGAAATAAATACTTATCACATTTACCATTCATTTATGTAAATAAAATACCATAGAGTTACTTCACTATAAAGTTTACTATAAAAACATAACATATAAAATTTCGTCAAATAAAACGTAGTTAATTTAGTTTGGTTAAAATGAAATCACATTCCAAGTATGTGTCAATTCAACTACTTTCTTCAAATCAATATTACTAGTTACTCCTTAAAATAAAGTCTAACTCATATCACGAAAGATTTAACAAATTTAAACTTAAGTCTGACAAAGAGAGCAACTTTTTAATAATACAAAAACACATCTACACCCTAATACACTATAATAATGAATTACAATTAAATTACTCTATAAAAACATATTATATATATAATCAAGGAAAAAAAATAATGATAGAGATACTATTTTCCCAATAACATATATTTATAATTAAAATTCATTCAATGATAAAGCATTGAACCATATTTTTTTTAATTATTAAAAATAAAATTAAAACGGTACTTCTAACAAAAATAATGAGTTATCGTTGTGTCTCTTTATTGACGATGAGTCATCGGGTAGCTAGTTCCTCCTAATCATGTAGTCAACTACTTAAGGAAACTATAACTTCAATCGTTTAAATTCAAATATGGATAATTAAAAGTATCTTTAAGTGGTTTAGGAGTGCGAAGGCGCCACCACAACTCTTACTCCTTACTTCAAGTTAAAACTCACTTAATTAACACATCGCAATAGTCTTATGTTGTAATTAAACTAGCTACAACAACAAAAGAATAGGACACTAACATCACTATATAATCAATAATTCGATTGAAGAAATATAGAACTATCTCCATTTTAAATGCTCTCACTACTCTAACTTCTATACACTATTCCCAAAAATTAGAACACTTGACACAAACAATTCGTATTACATAATCATATATACATGCATATAACTAATGGATCAATTGACATCATGTGTAGAATTATCCTCATACCAATCAATATTTACAAATGATCACCAAATTAAATTATTAATTAACTTTTCTTTTAATCAATCATTTATCATTTAACAAGATGAAACAAAGATTTTTCAATTAGTAGGTAAAGTATGCAAACTATTTTTAGTTCACGTTAATATAACAATCATAAAATTTAAAATAAATCTCGTAGTGCGTACATTATTTAGTGGTTAATCAATACTCTAAAATTTGATTGCAAACACTTAAATTATTTTAATAGGATCACTAATCCTTTAATACCATAAATAATTCTTTTGATAATTCAATTCTTTTCCTTGATTACCATCTTAATAGAATCTTACGATTTTTAATACTTTTAAAAAGTCAATAAGATTACAAAATTTCACCAATATCTTTCCCACTAAAATACCTCTCAGGATATCTCTCATGATATTATAAGCACTCTTAAATATAATTTTCTTTTTTACCTATATTTTGAAATCAATCCAATCATATATTCAAAATATAGATACAATGTTTTTAATCATCAACACTTCTAAATAGTTATATTTTTTTTCCTAATTTCTAAAAAACTTATTTTTACACCAAATCTTCTAGATTATTATTTTATTTTATTAAGAAAATAATAGCACATAGTAAAAGCTTGGCATAATTATTCTTCTCTTGTGTGACTAATCTAATTTTTATAAATCATCATAAATTATATTTATTATTATTTTTAGATCAACACAACTCCAACACATCTAATTCTCTAAAATAAGTCAACATAATTCACTATAAAATATTTGTTTTATAAATAAATCAAAATTTAATCCCTTCCAATTTTGTTCTAAAAAGTCTATATATAAAATTTCCACCAAACGTGATTTATTCTAGGAATTACTATTGCTAATATATATGACTTTATACTATTTTCAAAATCATGTTGAATGTCCTATATTGATTTCAAAAGCAATATCAAAATTTAATCATTTAGATTACAACCATCAACATTTTTCAAGTGATTTATCACTTTTGATAAAATCAAGTTAAGTGCCCATATAAAACTGATTTTAAAATTCATAACTTATTTTCAAGACAAAATTTTTAATTGACAATAAATATCTACAACAATATCTTAAAACCAATAACAATTAGTAATGAGAGAATCACAAGTTCTGTTTTCACATATATCAATTTAAAATAAAAAATAAAGATTTATAGTCAAAATTTAAACTTTAACCATAAGTGATTTATTTTCTATTCAGCTCAAGGTTTAGAAAGAAACATCCTTTTTATTTTCTTTTCTAAATTGTGTTTCAGTAAAATACTAATAATATATTAATATTAATATTTTTTTTGTTTCCTTCTCTTACTAATTAGTAGATATTTTATCATGTGCCCTTTTTTTTGTACCATTATAAATTACTTACTGAGTTCTTAAAATCTAATTATCTAATATCAAGTTAAACTCTAATGAGTTAATATTATCCAAATAAATAATTTCAAACAAATATTCTAACATCCTCAAGATTCAATATCACAAGCCTATCTAAACCAACGTATTTTCTTAAAAACAACCATAGTAAAATAGATGTAAATTTTCAGCTATTTTAGGTAGTGAATAAATCAGTTGTATAAGAATTATTGTTACTTTATAAACAATCAAAATTCAACCTCAATAATTTTTTGTTAATAATCAAGAGTTAATTCAAACAAAAGTTATTTTTTATTTTACAAAATAAGTAAATCTAACTCTTTTTTTTTTTTTAACTTCTAAGTTCTAACACCTCTAATATTCAACCAATTATTATATTATTAATATTGAATTTCCTAATATTTCAAAATCACAGCTAACTTTCTAAATTGACTTCATTAGCAAGATCAAACTTTAATAATCATGTAATGCTTAAAGACAAGTCTATCAATCGATATTAATATCACATCAATTAAATCATAATTCAAAACATATAGTAGCCGCATCAATAGAAAAAAATTATTCTAAACTATCCACTATAACAAAAGAGCAAAAAATCAAAGTTATAAACACAAATTCCATATCAAAAGTAACTAACTCAATCATGTCACATATTAAAATTAACTTGAAATTTTAAGAAATAATTTTTATATTATATTTAATCACTTAAATATGAACTTAGAATCCAAACGCAACCAAATTAGAGTAAGAGATAGTAATAGTTAATTAGTAACTTCAAAAAATATGACATTATACAAAATCATACAATCACATAATACAATTTAATATAACGGGAAAAAACATGATAGTGAAATAATTAATACACAAGAAACACCAATTGACACGACTGACATTCGACTGCACACTAAATCGACAATCAACCACTCAGCCTGATTGGACAAACCTGCTTTGATATCAATAATGTACACCGTAATCCCAAAATAATATATATAATAATTTATATCATATTCCTATTAAATTTTGCAGCGGATAAATAAAAATATATGTCCAAGATAATAAAAACTTTATATTTAATTTAGGATATCACGTTTCTCAAAATAAAAATAAAACACTTTAAACTTTTTTTATCCATTAAAATAGTACAATCTCAATAAGCTTGATTTAGGTTATAATTACTTGAATTAATTCTAAACTTCTAGTACTTCTAGGTTTTCATACAAAAAATACATTCAATTAAATAAATAAAATACAAAATAAACCCTTATTCCCAGTATCACCTATCAGAGTGGGGTTCTCCCAAACTTGAACTTCCAAGACTCATTAACCTGTAATAACTGCGATTTCGCAAACGCAGTGGCCCCAACCAGTCAACACAAACAACGAAAGAGGTGAGTTTCGAAATCATGATGACACAATACTAATACAAGTAAGAACACGAAAATAATCATAATAGGAACGATTGATTACACAAATCACTCCATCAAGAAAATTACATTCAAGGTCAAAATCAATAGATTTCACTATAACATCCAAATTGTCTAAGAGAAATTTATCACCACACACGATACATATAATAACAACAAACAATTATAATAAAATGCAATGGCTATGCATAGCTAGACTTTACTTCACAAGTGGGCCATTCTAACTCTGAAATTACTCTGGTAGGAGGCTTGATATTATTCCACCCATCCCGATGGCGGACAATTCAAATTGCACGTCCTCATAATCCTTTAACTCAACCGAGAAAAACATTAGTAACATGACGTCTAGGGTTAAACGTGTGGTTGCGTGGATGGCTCCCGACATTTGGAGTGCCTACCTCCAAGTTCACCTAGGAATTCCCCACCTAAATACCTCCAAAGTCTAACAATCTTGCCTTAAGGCTCGACATCAGACTGCCACGATCAAGCTCATTCAGTTGTACTTCCCCTGAATCACTAGGCTTGTCAGGCCCTACCTATATGTTGACAAAATAATCTTCACTTCACAAATTCTCAATATTTATTTTCTCCCCTCGTTGGCCTATGATACTCCATTAAGACTGTCATCTCAAACACAAATTGAAATCACAATTATTTCACCAACTATGGGGTTACTTCAATATTCTCATAACAAATTCACAACACCACTATCGTTAATCATATCTCATCACATAAACTCATCACAAATTTATAGCATCACTATCATCAATAATAAATCATCACATAGGCTTATCACAAATTTATAACATCGATATTATTAATTATACATCATCATAATCACATAAACATATCAAAATAAATTCACTTTTTATTATCACATCGCATAAACATGTCTAATCAAAGATATACATAAAATGCATTCAAGCACTAATATCACAATAATATCAAATATCACACATTTAATAAAAATAAATCAAACATCACAATAATATCCAATACCACACATTTAACGAAGTTAAATCAATCAACACCTTATAAGTATTTCTATTCCATATTTTAATCTCACACTTCCCATGTTATACCATTATTTAATTTAGCACTAAAAAGGGATACTGTCGTACGTAGCGAGCTCCGAATGAATCGTTGGGAGATATGGTTTTCCCGTTCATCTCAAATTATATTATACTCGTGAATTCAAACGCTCTCTCACCCCTTACCTTATTTTGACGCTTTCACACACGAATACGATTCCACGAGCAATTAACCTTTGTTCATTGGCTCTTTGTCCTTCAATCGATCATAAATAAAAATCTAATCAGTGGATAATATAATCACTTTTCACACGTTCGTTTTGGCATTGGTTTCACTCAAATCGGGCTTACGGTGAAGGAGAACAGTACAAAATAACGAATTTCAAATTTGGGCAAAAATGAAGAAAGTTTTCTGGAACAATTATCGATCACCGGTGTCAAACAATAGGGTTATTGTTTTGTTTCATCTTTGGTTTTACGGCTGCCTTTCCAACTCCCTTCTATTTTTTGTTTTATTTTATTTTATTAGCAATTAGGGTTCATACATGAATCAAACCAATTAGGGTTCATACATAAAATCACAATGTCATAACAAGTATATAAAAATAAAGTAAATCAAACACAATATCACTACTATCTCAAGATTATTATTTATAAAAAAAATAACTAAAAATAGAAAATAGTTATAAATAATTGAAATATAACTACGTGCATATTTTACATCAGTCACGCGCACCTAAAAGTATTACATTAATTGGGTATACGTATATACACGTAAAATCATATAAAAGATTTGTCTTTAAAATATTATATATATATATATATAATATATAAATATATATTACACTAAAATACTATTATTTTTTTAAAAATATATCAAATAATAATATATAATATTTATTATTTATATCGCTAATGTAATCTAGTATTTATAAAATTAGCACATCATAGAAATCACCTATATAACAAAAATTAATCATAAAATATATTATCATATATTCTAAAATAATTTTAATATTAAATTAATTATTTAAAATCGTACTTAACTAATAAAATAGTTTAATATAAAATTTAGGGTGT
>PGTU02011960.1:0-10485 GCA_002896215.2 Cicer echinospermum | reverse complement strand
CAAAAGAATACTTTTATTAAACTCATGATCAATCACGGTCCCAAGGAATTGTTTCTAAGCGAAGGTTCACACTTACATGTATTGACTAATTACTAGTTTAGAATATACAGTAATGTTCTACAGATTAATCAAGATACATGCATGCCAAATTATCCGTTCAAACGATATTAATGAAAACAGAATACGTCTAGCATGCAATCAAGATTAATCATACAATCATACAATGCAAGATAGAAATAAAGAGTAAGGGTTAGAGGGTAGTGCACCGCAATTTTATATTGGTTCAGTCGTCAATCAGACGACCTACGTCCAGTCCCGAAATTAAACGATTTCGGCCTTTTTTCAGTAGAATCTTTCAAAGTGTTTTACAGATGTTCCAGCGCTCCCGGCCTATCAATCTTAAAACTCTCTCTCTTTATTCTATTTCGCAGCCACTGTATCCCAGAGTTTATCTCCAAACTCTTCCAAGATCACAGTAAAGTTTCTTCTTGATGAGCCTTCTCACCAAAGAAGATAACTACCAGTTTCACCACTGGATTTTACCACAGTTCTTTCTTTACAAAACTTTGTTACAGAAAATATAAAAGATGTACAGAGTTTGTCTAAATCACTAGCAATGTATCTCACATAAGAAGCTTGTTGTCCATTTGAGTGTTTGTGAGATCATTCTCTTTTTCTCTCAAGAAGTCTTTTTCAGCTCTCTTTTGATTATGAATAATCGTTGGTTTTGGATCTGAAAAAGCAATATAAAAAAATGTTATCAAAGGTTCTTAAGAGTTATTTGGAGAAAATGATTGAAAACTGTTTATATAGTTTCTGAAAAAACAACTGATAAATCGATTCATTAATGTGATAAAGCAGGCTTAATCGATTTCCCAATCGATTATCGAAAATCTTGTTTTTCTTGAATCTTGAAACTATATAAACTAATCGATTACCTAATCGATTATTTAAATTCACTTTTCAGAAGAGAAAAAACATGTGTAGTTTATATATGAATCGATTGCATAATCGATGTCAGGTGTTTTGTTCCAACAACGAGATCAAAACAATCGATTATGTAGTCGATTCATTAAGTGACATAATCGATGCAGTACTACACATATAATCGATTTGGCCATATACTAAGAGTTCCCTGTAACTTCAAATATTGTTTCAATCGATTTGCCAATCGATTTTGGTTTAAAACAGGAACTTAGCTTATTTCAAGTAAATCAACATGCCAATCGATTTGGTAGTATGTTTCTGAGAAATGAATTTACCAGTTGGTTCATCTCAATCGATTTCCTAATCGATTGATACCAAACCTATCATAATTGATTTTTTACAATGGATTGTCCAATCGATTGTGTTTGTCACAGACCATGTTAATTTTGAAATCTCATTTACACAATCGATTTGCCAATCGATTAGTGTATTACATGGATTGGCCCTGTGACTTGTCCAATCGATTTGTCAATCGATATATTCAGTTAGCTTTAGTCTTTGTGATTGTAACAATCGATGTGCCAATCGATTAGTATGCTCAACGGCTTCCCTCTGACTTGCACAATTTTTATCACTGATTGTGCCAGTCGATTGCCTAATCGATTGTTTAATCACAGACTGTATGTTTTCATACAACCCTTTTACAGAATCGATTGCTTAATCGATTTGCGCAGTAAATATTCCAACTTTTGTTGATTCCTTGAGTTCCAAGCAATTGTCTCAAGTATGTAGGGTTGAGTTGTTGTTCCTGCAATCTTACTCAGTTAAGATGTTAGATTTATCATTATGATGTATGAACAGTTTGAATGTTGTTAATTATGTCAAAAATTGAATTAAGAGGACTAAGAAGATCCAACAAGTTATTATTTATTATTTATTATTATTATTATATATATATTATTATTATTATTATATTATTATATATATTTATTATCCCATTTATTAGAGCTAATACAACTAGTGTTAACAACACAAATCACTCATTGTTATTATTTTATTTTTATTTTGTAGTTTAAATATAGTTTAATATTAATCTTTAATCAATTTAACTAGGTAACACACAGACACAACCTAAGAAATTAGAACACATATTAACACTCATATAATAATAGTAGTGTATCATTATACTACTACAAATTTAAGGTAATGAGAAATTGGGGTGTTACATTTCTTCCCCCTGCTTGAAGAGGAAATTTCATCCTCTAAATTTACCTGACAGAAACAGTTTCTGGATAAGAATCGCACATCTGGCTTTGACTTCCCACATAGCACTTTCACCAGTAGCACCTCCCCAGACCAACCTTTAACCAATGAAACGTCTACCCCTTAATTCTTTGGTCTTTTTGGTCCTCAATCCGTAGGCGGTAAGGTCTAAAGTTAGATTATCTTTTATTTGGACCTGTTTGTGACTCAATCACGTGTGAGGAATCGAAATATGTAATTGCGAAGTTGAGAACACGTGAAGAGACACTATGAAGGATTAGAACGAGAAGGAGGGTAACGCGATCTGATATGCCACGTTACCGTCACGTTTAGAATCTGGTAAGGTCCTATAAACCGAGGATAAGCTTTTTGCATTTTTAATGCCCGACCAACCCCAGTTGTTTGGAGTAACTCTCAGAAATACATGATCACTTCTTGAAATCAAGGTTTTGCTTCTTTTATCATGGTATCTTTTGCCTACTCTGAGATGCTCCTCATCTTTTCCTGAATTATTTTTACTTTACTAGGTAGTCTGTTAACAATCGCAGGTCCTCAACACCAAGGTATCACTGCGTCCAAACCAAACACAGAGGGGTTCCACACCTTCTTCCATACAACGCCTCAAAAGGGGTCATTTCAATGTAGAGTGGAGACTATTGTTATATGTAAACTCTATAAGTGGCAAAAGCTATCCCAACTTCCATTTTGTTACAACACACAAGCTCTAACACGAATCTTCTAGGGATTGATTGGTTTCACTCAGTTAACCATATGTTTGTGGGTGTAATGCTGAACTTCATCCTAAGGTTCGTACCTAAAGCGCTATTAACCCTTGCCAAACTTAGAGGGTAAACCTAGGGTCTCTTTGTCTGAGACTACAACTTGATGGGATTCCATGCAACTTCACATTTTCCTTTATGTATATTTTAGCTTAACCTTTCCATAGAATAAGTTATGTTTATCGGAATAAAGTGAGCAGATTTAGTTAATCTATCCACAATAACCCAAACTACTATCTACCTTTTGGAGTTCGAGGTAAGCCTACAACCAAAGTCCATAGAGATGCTATCCCACTCAGGAATACTCAAAGTTGCATCAAACCTGAAGGTTTTTGGTGTCTACCTTTGAACTGTTGATAGATCAAACAAGCATACACAAATTCAGCAACTCTTTTTTCATTTTAGCCACCAAAAAATCTTCTTCGAGGTCTTTATACATCTTGTGGCTCCAGGGTGAATACTTAGACAACTCCTATGTCCTTCCTCTAAGATCATCTTTCTTAACTCCTCTACATCGGGAGCACAAATTCTCTCCTTAAATCTCAAAATTCCCATCCACACCTATTTTAAAAATAAGGTTATCTCCCTTGGTCAATCGACTGTAACTTATCTAAAAGGTATAAATCCAATTTCTGATTCTTTTCAATCTCTTCCAATAGTCCACTATTTACCTTCAACATTCCCAATTTAATACTTTCTGGTGTCACTTCACAAACTAAACTCGAAGGTCTCTAAAACTGTTCCAACACTCACTATGCTTAACCATAAAGCGGACACACACTCAAAGTCTTCCTACTCAAGCAATCAACCACTACATTGGCCTTTCAGGATGATAGTTAAGCTCAAAATTAACATCTTTAAGAAATTCATCCACCTATGTTGTCTCATGTTCAACTCCTTATGGTAAAAAAGATACTTAAGGCTCTTATGGTCACTAAAAACCTCAAATCTAGATCCATATAAATAATGTCTCTACATCCTAAGTACAAAGACAACTGTTGCTAGTTCTAGGTCATGGGTAGGAGTTCCTTCTCATGAATCTTTCAGTTGCCTAGAAGCATATGCTACCACCTTCCATCTTGCATAAGTACTCCACCTAATCCTGAACCATACGCATCACAATATACTACGAAGGGTTCACTCAGGTCAGGTAATACTAAGATCTGGTGCAGAGCTCAATCGTTTCTTAAGCTCTTGGAAAACGTATTCTCACAATGGGTATCCGCACACGAACAATTCCCCTTTTCGGGTCAACTTAGTTAAAAGGTAAGGCAACTTGAAAAATCCTTCTATGAACCTACAATAATAACTAGCCAATCCTAGGAAACTTTAAATCTCAGTCACTGACTTAGGTGCTTTGCATTCTAATACACTCTCCACCTTGGGCAGGATCAACGGCTATTCACACATTTTGAAATTACATGTCCTAGAAACTTACTTCCTCTAACCAAAAATTCACACTTAGACAACTTGGTAAATAATTGTTTCTCTTTAAGGGTTTGCAAAACTATCCTTAAATGTTCGCCATGCTCTTCCTTAGTCTTAGAGTACACCAAGATATCATCTAATAAAACACAACCACAAATGAGTCTAGGTAAGGGTGAAAGATCTGGTTCATCTAATCCATAAACACTACTGGTGCATTAGTCACACAAAAGGCATAACCAAATACTCATAATCGCCATAACGGGTTCTAAAGGCAGTTTTTAGGATATCAGAAGACTTCATCTCGATCTGATTGATAACCTAATCTCAAGTCATCTTACTAAACACACAGAATCCTCTCAATTGGCCCATAAGGTTATCTATCCGGGTAGCGAATACTTATTCTTGATTGTCACTTTATTAAGTTGGCGGTAATCCACACACAACCTCATAGAGCCATCCTTCTTCTTAACCAACAACACAGGTGCACCCATGGTGACACACTAGGCCTTATAAATTTTTATCTAAAAAGCTCTTCCAATTGCTTCTTAAGCTCAAACAAGTCGAAGGGAGACATCCTATACGATGCCATGGATATGGGTCCAGTACCTGGTACAAGGTCAATGCTAAACTCATCTCACGCTCTGGTGGTAAAACTAGTGACATCTTCAGGGAATACTTCACGGAATTCACACACAATAGGAACATCTCGTATTACCACTTTTCTTCAAATTCCAATCAGGCTAGGATCATGTATAACGGGCATCTTCTTTCAAGAGTGCCTTCACTTGGTTGGCGGATATATTGCTAGGCTTATCCCTCTCTTCCGACTCCATGAATTCAATGGTTTCTAAAAAAATCTACACAGACACGGTTGGCAGATAGCCAATCCATACCAAGAATCACATCAACCAGACGCAAAGGTAAACACACTAAGTCAACTCGGAAGTCCCTTCCACACACATGGATAGAAATGTTTAAGACAAACACTAGGGTATCAACATAATCACTTAGTTGGGGTACTCATAATCAATCATACTGCAAATGAGATACAGGTAGTCCTAAACGTCTAAACAGTCAAGAGACACAAAGGAATGAGTGGCACCACATTCAATAGCATAAATAAAGGTGTATCACTTATGAGACATGATACCTTGGAATCAAGTTGTCTTTCTCAAACGCTTTCCGGCCCACCACTGAGGCAAGACTCTTCATGGATTTGGTCGGCTGGCTTGGGAACTCTGTTTCCAGGTTTGTGGAGTCTTCCTTGGAGGGCATGTTGTGCTAATTGGCCTGTTTGTGACAATTAAACAGTAATGTCCAGATCTCTACATTCATATTCCATGTGACCTTGCTTACCAGACCTGTGACATCGTGATAGGAGAGCTGGATCACCATTATTACCATTGTTGACTTGCTCGAGACTGACTCCTGTTGTTACTATGTTGTACTATTTATGTACTCTTAACTCCTCGCCATTGGGTGTTTCCTCTACCACTCCATAACTATAACTATTTCCATTCTTTTTCGGTTACCACTACTAGCCCTTTCCAGCTGAAAACTGTTATTTGTGATAATTCAAAACGACTTACAGATTCACTAGGAGGAAAAGAGTAAGGTTTTCCTCTATTATGATGCATAGGCCTCTTGTCCTTCATGGTTCCAGTGTTTCGATAAGATGCCTTTTCAGCACTACTATCTCATCATTAAATCCTACTCTTATTCACTAGGGTAGGACAGTCACGGATCTCTTGCATTCCAACCTATTTTTTGATTTCTCTGACCTGAGTCCCATTTCAAACTTGATGCACTTAGAATTTTCTCCCTGCCTCTCCAACATCGAGTGATTAGTACCTGATAATTCCTCGAACTTAGCAGACATACTTCGCTACTGACATATTTCCTGTTCCAATTTAACAAATTCCATCTCCTCTCTATTACAGATATCTTCAGGGAAATACTTAATTAGAAACATTTTCTTGAATATAGCCAAGTAATTGCTTGTGTTGAAATCCGACACGAATTTTGAACACAGTATATAAAAATTAGGAGAAGAATGCTAAAAGAGTCTCTCGGTCCTCGATTTCATCTGGACTTTGAAGGAAGATTTTCTTACCCCTCGAAAAAAAAGAACCTAAATCTATATTTTTAGACCAGACTTTGCTAGTGTTTGAAATCTAGCGCAGAACTCGGAACACAGTTATAATTTTGGGAAGAAGATGATATAAGGGTCTCCAAGTCCTAGATTTCATCGGGAATTTTCGGGCGAATTTATCGTACCACCGACTAAAATGGACCAAATCCGTATTTTTGAACTAGACGATTATTTGTGTTTGGAATCTGATGCGAACCTGAAACACAGTTTTAACTTTAGAAGAAGAATGTTATAAGGGTCTATCGTGTAGGAAATTATGACCCCTATTAAAAAAAATATGAGAATTATTTATCAACAAAGATTATCTAATTCTTTCCTAAGTGATGAATTAAATCAATCACAATCAAATTCAACTGTTTAATTTTAATTCCTATTTTATTAGTAAAAGATCATACAATTATTCACAGTGGAAGTTATAATCACATGCAAGATTAATATGAAAAGTAAAGAGAGATAGGAAATAGTGCACCAGGATTTTTATACTGGTTCGACTATCACTTTGATAGCCTACATCCAGTCCTGAAATCCAACAACAGGATTTCAGCCTTTACACTAGAATGATTTAAGGAATATTTTAGTAGACTTTCCAGCGTCACATCCTATCCATCCAACTCACAATTCACTTCTATCGCAATACCAACCTATCCCTAAGAATTACTCGTCAAATTCTAGCGAGATCAGCTGAGGTTTCTTTTAGATGAACACAAGCATCCCAAAAGATAACCACCAGTGTACTTACTGGTATTTCTAAAACTTCAATTACAAAAAATTGTCTTTCACAAAGAACTAAAGAATATCAAGACTTTGACTCAATCACAATGTAGGATCTCACCAAAAGTATTTAGCCAATGAGTATTTGTGTGTTGTAACATTTTTTCTCTCCAAAGTGTTTTTTAGTTTTTTCTTGTTTATGTGAATAAAGTGTTACAGTTGTTATTCAAAAAAAAAAAATGATTGAATCAGCTTATATATATTCAGAAAAACATCAGGTCAATCGATTGTATCAAAGTTTTAAACTAGCTTAATCGATTGCCCAATCATTTTCGTGTGTCTTGTTTTTCTTGAATCTTGAAAATATAAAGCATGAATCGATTTGCCAATCGATTCTTTTAATACATGAATCAGAAACTAAAAACTAAGAATATATCGAGAATCGATTGAGTAATCGATTTTAGGTGTTTTGTTCAAACAACGAGATCAAAACAATCGATTCTCAGTCGACGTATATTCATAGTTCTATGATTTGGCAATGAACTGAAATTCTTCCTGTAACTCAAACATTTAGCTTCAATCGATTCGTCAACCGATTGTGCTAGTCACAGTGACTTCAGCCATTTTGTCAATCATGTGCCAATCAATTTATCAAAAGTGTTCTGATAAATGATTAACTTCAATCGATTACCTAACGATTGCCCACAAAACTTGTAGTTTTAGAAATCTAATTCAATTGATGTTCCAATCGATTTGATGGATCACATAACCTATTCCTGATGAAAAACTTTGGTCACAATCGATTTGCCAATCGATTGATTCAGTAATTGTTGGTTCTGTGAATCACACAATCGATTACTCAATTGATGTCCCAATCGATTGTCCAATAGATTGGATTAGCCGAACTCAGGTTTCACTAAAAACCTTTAAGTAATCGATTTCCCAATCGATTTACGTAGTGAAAAACTCTTGTCTGAGTCAGACAATCGATTGCCCAATTGATTCATCAATTGACCTTATTAGTTGATTGATTTACTTTCTTTGGCAAATACTTAGGTATGAAATCATAGTGATTAGTCTACTAAAACAACTTATGACAACTAATCACACTATACATATTTGCATCTTTCTCAAGCACATCCCCAATTTTGTTTGATTCCTTGAGTTCCAGCTTTTGTTCCAAGTGTATAGTGTCTGCTTGTTTTCCTAAAATGTTTCTCAATTCAAATCATAGATCAATCAAATACTTCATATGTATTTGTATGTTATGGGAATTAAATCAAAAACATGATCAGGGAAGCCATGACTTACAACTCCCCGTTTTTGATTTAATGACACAGTTTTAACCTTGAGATTATTTTAGAATCTCCTTGAATTTTAGATTTATGATACATTTCAACAACATGGGCACAAAATGGTATCAGAGTACAAACAGGTACATTATTATGTATCAGAATGCATTATGTATCAGATATGGGCAATATCACATAATCAGAGCAATAATCAGAGCTCATATATAATCAATAGCATAAGTTCAATTTGATACCAATCACCAATGTAATATCACAAGTTAAACAAATCTCCCCCTGTCATTGCATATTATAAAAACAAATATAAGAGAGAGTGATTACAAAAAGAACCATAAGATATATACACTACTAGAAAAAACGCTTTTAGAGACCACATTTTCGGTCACTAAATGGAGAAAAATCGGTCACTAAATCGATTAGCGAACGAATTAGTGACCAATTTAAATCAGTTGGTAAACTGCTCGTCGCTAGCTGTTGCGACCAGATTAGCGACAGATTTAGTGACCGATTTACCGACCGAATTTAGTGACCGAATTAGCGACCGAATTTAGTGACCGGTTTAGTGGACCGAATTTAGTAACCGATTTTGTGACCAATTTTTGAGACTGAATTAGTGGACTAACGTTTGAGACTGATTTAGCAACCACTTTAAATTAATTTGCTTTATCAATTAGTGACTGGTTTAGAGACGAAATTTGTGACAAATTGTTATATTTATATAAATATTTGGTCCACCAATTCAGTTTCTAAACAGAAGATAAAAAGAATTATTTTGTTCTCAAAAAGGTCTTGTTTAACATTTAACAGAATTATTAGATGATTTTATTGTGAAATTCTGTATTTCTAAATATCATTAGACTTCAAATGGAGTATAGACATTGAAATGGTGCTACTAGGCTCTAATTGCTTCATGTAGGTTATCAAATAGAACAAGTGATCCAAGGTGACCCAGGCTTCAAATATTGAATAATAATTATAAAATCAAAATAAAGTCAGTAGCAATCCATTGAAACCAAAGCAAATGTCTAGAAAACAAAATAAAAAATTTAAGTAGAAATTCAGAAGAAAATTAAGAAACTACCTGAAAGTGTGCTTAGGACTCACCAGATGTACGTTAGGGTTCCTGCAATTTGAAAAAGAAAATAAATTAAGAAATGAGAAACCATGGCAGCTGATTAGGGTTCATGCGATTTGGGAAAAAAACAGAGAGGCAAAATGCAAAACGGTGGAAGTTGATTAGGGTTCGTGCTACTATTGATATTTTGGTGCTATCACTACCACGTAACTGGCGTTTACTGGGGACATTGAAGGTTGCGAAGATGGAGATGCTAATGGAACGGGAGATGGTGTTTATTGAGGCCTTAAAGATGATCGAGATGAAGGAGAAAGTGAATGGAGGATGAAGGAGAACGGTGAGAACGAAAAATGGAGGCACTAGGGTTTGCGAGGATGAAGGAGAACGGTGAGAACGAGAAATGGAGGCACTAGGGTTTGCGAGGATGAAGGAGAAAGTTTGAACGAAAAACGAAAAATGGAGGCACTAGGGTTTGGGAAAAATGGAGGCACAAGGGTTTGCGAGGATGAAGGAGAACGGTAGTATCCTTTGAGTTGTTTATGGTAGTGCGAAATATGTTTTGGCATTATCATATTTTTATATTTAATATTATCATATTTTTAAGCATACGTTTGGGTGTATTTTAAAATAATTTTTTTTTTATGATATGTATTTGTTTTTAAATAAAAAATATTTAATTTCTAAATTGGTCGTTAAATTTATTTTTTTTAGATATAGAGATTCAGAAAAATCTAGTTTTAAAAGAAGAAAAAAGATTTTGATTGGTCTCTAAATCGGTCGCTAATAAATTGGTTTCTGAATCGGTCGCTAAAATATATTTGTGACTACTTTAGAGACACA
>PGTU02011957.1:0-16443 GCA_002896215.2 Cicer echinospermum | reverse complement strand
TCATCATGTTTAATCAAGGAAATCACAATCGTAAGAGATTTATACGAATCCTTCTCAAATCGAACAATTGAGTAAAAACATATGGAGATATGAGAAAATGTTAATGAATTCCATTGGATTATGGCTAGATCGATAGTCTTTGATATGTGTTTTATCGTCTCATTCATGGATCTAATTGAAAAAATAACAACATATATAATATTAAATATGAAAAAAAGAACCCAATAAATAGATTAATTTAGTGATAGAGTGAGAGAAATAACAATGATTTATGAAACCCTTCCGTACATATCAACATCATCTATTCAAATATAATAACATATATGTTATATGATTGATGATCAAATTGATAGATAATGAAAGAATCTTTCTAGATCTAATTGCAAACTCAAGATTGGGACAAAAATGAGGGAGACAGAGATAGAAACTAAAATAGTCTTTGGAAAACGGCACCGATAAAATGAGAAAAAGAGATAAAAATCAAAATAGTCTTATAGAAAACATAAAGAATTCCTTAGATGAGGGGTGATATTAGATTAAGTTTTCATGTAACCTAAACTTTGAATATTATAAAACAAAAAATAATTATGATTTTTAGATAACAAAAAAAGAAAAAGCATATTCACTCGATAATTTATATAATACTTAATAACGTTTTCCACTCGTTATATATGGTTGAATATGTTTTTGATGGTGAGATGTTTTAAAGATTTTTTTTATTAAGTTATAATATTTTTATCAAGTAAAAATAAAATTAAAGATCAATTTAATATAGTCAAAAAATTTAAAAGATTGCATAATATATTTTATTTAAAAAATGAAAACATACCTGATCAATCAATTTTAAGTGTAAATTGATTTTTTTTCTTACAATAAGGAGGGAGTATAATTTTTTGTAAAAGGAAAACCATAAATTGCTATTAATAAAAATAGATGTCCTCTGCATTTGTATATTCTGAACTCTTTTTAAGAATGAAAAACTAAAAACCAAAATAAATATAAATGGTTTTGGTTTTTTAAATTTACAAACCGTAAATTATAAAATAGTTTTTGAAATTTTTTTAAATCAACTTGCATTTATTCATGAGTTACTAAAGTCTCAATATTCTTTTTTGAAAATTGCATTTTAAAATTTTTAAAAACCAAAAATTATCAATTTGCATTTATTCATGTCTTTAATTTCACAATTTTCAAGAAATCAATTTGCATTTACACAAGTTCCTAATTTTACAATTTCCAAGATATCAATTTGTATTTACTCATGTATCTAATTTCACAATTTTAAAGAAATCAACTTGCATTTTCGGTTGTTTTGTTTTTGTTCATTGTTAAACACATCATTAGGTAACTCAAAACCAAACTCCCACAGATCCACATTCAACTCCTTCAAATTCACTGCACTTTCTTCTTTACCCAATTAAAATCTCAATATTCTCCTATTCAACTCTATAATTAATACCAAGTAAAGTTATATCCAGAACTTAGCCAAATTAGAGGCGGTATTTCAACGAGGATATTTAAACTTTAAGTACCGATTTCGACTCTCATGGAATGTAAAATTTCTAATTTTCAACGAGGGATAAAAGGGTGAGAAATTCATGAATAATAGTGTCGGTCAGAAGTATTGGAACATACATAGTATGTTAGTGTGTAAATTTAAAAATGTTAAAGTCCCACATTGAAAAACTTTCACACATTGATTAACTTTCAACTCTAAAAATAATTAAATACTAAAGTCCAATATTGTATAGTTTACACATATGAGATAGCTTGCATTACTATATAATGTGTCAATTTCTTTTGAAAAGAACAACAAAGTTAGATGCAATTTCAACCTTTTTCTCTTCTCCTTTGTTTGCTCGATGATTTCTGAGCCACTTCTCTTATTTCTTTCTATCTCTTCGATATTTTTACAATGGTGATAATACCGCTTTCCCTTCGATTTTAGAGCGGCATTCGTGTTGTAGTACTTTCAGTTTACGAGTGAGTCTTGTTGGTTTACAACTAGTCTTAGTACTATACTTATAGAGTTGTTGTAATAGCTATATGTGAGGGTGTAATTATAGAACGGTTCTCTACACTGCAGTAGAAAATCGAAAAAATGTATTTGATTTGTTTTATCTCATGGATGTCGTAGTTGATCATCTCTCTTGCATAATTTTCATCAGTGTTGCGAGATTACTAGCATGTCTACTAAAGAGATTACAATATCTGATTCCGCTGCTTCTGATTTCAATAATCTGTTTCGATTTTAGGGATGTCACTTCAAACAATTGCAACAAAAGATACTATTTTTCTTAACTATAAATTTTTTTTTAACGTTTTGAAAGATGACATTCTAGTTATTCTAGAAACAGATGAACACACAAAAAGGATAAGAAAGCTGCATAACTAACCTACAAGAATTAACCTAGTGTGAAGATAACAATTATCTCTACAAGAATTATATTCTTAACAGTCTTGCTGGTGATCTATATGATTCTTATAGTGCTTGTAAATTCTTGATTGTAGAATCAAGCCTATAAATAACATTTGGTCCCTAATTTGCTTTCATCCCTTCATTCAAAAAAATACACCATCTATATTGAAGAAAGTAAGAACCTGGAAGAATTAAAGCAATATACACACATCACTTTTAACAATAGTTAGATGTAAATAGTGGTTGCTATTTTCTCCATTTTGTTTATTGATTTATTTGCTATTTTATTATCAAGAAGATATGATCAACTTACTTACATATCATCATAAAGATCTAACATAAAACAATTAGTGCCTATAAATAAGATTTATGTAACCATTTATCTTTCACATTGTATCACTTTTACCAACATCCATAACATATAATTTTAAGTTTTTCTCTCATTAATTTTCATAGACACCATGTTTCTTAATTTGGTATCCATACACTGGTTTGTGTTGAAACTTCAACTATGCATTCTTGTGGATTGAATCTTTTGTTCTTGATGTTGTTGTATTTATTATTGCCAATGAATTTTTTTTTCTTTCCATTTCATGCAAAGTTTGAGTATTAATTTGCCAACTCTTAGACGGAATCGACTACTTCCATTCTAAAGGTCTATTTACATGCACTCTCACCCCTTTACAAAATTGTTATAAGTGCAAATCAAATATATATTAGGGACACACCCCAATTGACGTGACTCCACCCTTTAAATACTTACTTTTGTTTCAATTCATTAAAAATAACTTTTATTATTCTTATCATCATTTTCAACAGTATCTGTATTTGAAAACTTCAACCATTAACCTACAAATTGTTACAAGTACAAATCAAACATATACTACTCCACTAATTTAATGAATTGATTTTTTGAGGCGCATTTAAAATGTAAATAAAAGTAATTGATCCAAATAACATTGTAAGCATATACATAATATTCCTAAATAAATAAATTCTTAATTATCACCTTTTATATAGATAGTCGACATTTGATAAATTTAATCAAGAAAATCACAGTCATATGAAATTTATGTCAAACGTTATCAAAATGGTCAATTGAGAAAGCATAGTAGAGAAGGTCTTCATCCAAAACAAGATAGATAAACTTCGACAGATGTTCCAGTGTACCAGTTCAAGGAGACATATGATATACTTCATCTTAAAAGAGGAGGAGACACAGTGTAGACAAACTCCTACAAAAAACACATATTCAAATTTTTTATTATTTATCTTTAAATTATAGAAAAACATCTTTCCAACTTTTTCAAAACATGTTGCATAAATTAGAGGACATACTTTTGTTCATGCAGCCACCTTTTAGCTCCAAATGGATTACACTAGATAACCTATAACATATATAATAATTAATAACATCTTGAAATATGAATGCAAACAAATATTATTTATTATAATATATGTCATTAACAGGATGACAAATAAGAAATCTTAGATTTATATGTCATCTAAAGATAAAAACAACAACTAATTACTAATTTTAATTTTGGTTATTTCATAAAAAAAGACTATGTAATTTGTTATGTAATGATAATTAAAATTGATTTTTTATAAAAATGATATGAATGAGTTACACTAAACATGAAACCAAAACTTACAATAACGGAGGAGGAACATGCAGTAATAAGACAATTGGATGCAAGTGGTTAATGATCTTCAGATACCACCCAAACCCAAACTTTGAATTATTAGGGTCGTACATCTAAAAAGAGACAAAACAACCAATTAAGATGTGTCTAAAAATATTGAAAATTAGAAAAACCAACAAATATTATTTTAAATGATGTAAATGTACCGTATGCAAGGCCTTCCTCCTCAAAAATTTAGCTTAATTCCTCCTAAAAACATGAGTATTTCATTTATGTTGATGAGTATAATAAGTGTATAAAATGGCAAAAAGTTAGAGATAACATAAGTTACAAAATTCACTAATAAATTTGTGGCTTATTTTCATCCTTATATGTTTTAAAGAATATTTAAATTTTTGAACATAATA
This sequence comes from Cicer echinospermum, assembly GCA_002896215.2. NCBI lineage: Eukaryota > Viridiplantae > Streptophyta > Magnoliopsida > Fabales > Fabaceae > Cicer > Cicer echinospermum. The sequence continues at coordinate 11,971 of PGTU02011957.1, read as the reverse complement.
ATGACCCCCTCACCTATCATATTAATCCCTCTGCCATACTAAGGAATAAGTTAGAAAGACTAAACACCATAAGTGTCACATCTACATAATCTATTAAAGAAAGATACAGTTTATATGACAATCAAAATTAAATTAGTATTTATAAAAACAATCTTTATCACAATAATAAAAAGATACTTTGAGAAGCAACAATAAAAATATATCTATAAGAATTGATGTTCGAGTGAGAACTCTTCTCATGTAATAAATTATTAACTAAAATTGGTAGCAACATCATTTAGACTACTGTACTCGTCAAAATAAATTATACAGAATATCTAGGGAGAAGAGGTAAGATATATAAGTTTATATATTATTAACCGTCTTCCATTCCTCGTCAAAGTAATCATAGTTTTAGATCAAGGAAATCACAATTCGAAGAGATTTATTTCAATGAATCTCCCAAATCGAACGCAATTGAGTAAAAACACATGGAATATGAAGAACGGTTACGAATTTCATTTGATCCACGATAGATTCGATAGTTTTTGATTTGTGTTTGTCATCGTTCGTCATAGGATTAATTGAAAAATTAACAACATAATATAAATACGAGCAAAAGAACCCAATAAATAGATTAAGTTTAGCGATAGAGTGAGAGGAATAACCTTGATGTATGTAACCCTCGAACATATTCATCATCTATTCAAAATATAAAACATATTATTATATGAATGAAGATCAAATTGATATATTAACGAAGAGAGAGGTCTTTTTTGAGATCTAATTCAAAGCTCAAGATTGAGACAAAATGAAAGAGGAGAGATAAAGACCTAAAGTAGTCTTTGGGAAACGGGCGATGAAATGAAAAAAGGACAGAAATAAAGTAGTATGTTGGAAAACATAGCTACTCATTTATGAAGGAGTTTTTTAGAAGAGGGGTGTTATTAGGTTTAAGTTTCATGTAAGCTAACTTAAATACTATAGAGACAAAAAGGATAATTATGAGTGGCGAACTGTAGATTACAAATATAGAGACTAAATACACAATATTCACCGACCATATTATAAAATTTTAAATGATATTTTCATTAGTTGGTATATAGCGTGAATATGTTTGTAATGGTTAGATGTTTTAAAGATTTTTTTGTGTCATGTTATAACATTTTTTATCAAGTAAAAATAAAATTAAAGATTAATTTAATATAGTCAAATAATTTAAAAGATTGCATAATATATTTTATTTAAAAATTAAAAAGATTGCATAATATATTTTATTTTAAGTGTGATTTTTTTTTTACAATAAGGAAGGAGTATAATTTTTTGAAAATGGAAAATTATAAATTGCTATTAATAAAATTAGATGTCCTCCGTGTTTGTATATTCTGAACTCTTTTTAAGAATGAAAAAGTAAAAATCAAAATATATATATAAATAGTTTTGGTTTTTTATATTTAAAAACCGTAAATTAGCAAATAGTTTTTAAAAAGAAGTTTCTTAAACAATTGTTTTATCTTTAAACTAAACCAAACATGCCCCTAATTTTACAATTTTCAAGAAATCAACTTGCATTTATGCATGTCCCTAATTTCATAATTTTTAAGATATCAATTTGCATTTATGCTTATCTCTTATTCCACAATTTAAAAAAAATCAATTTGCATTTACGCATGTCTCTATTTTTACAATTTCCAAGATATTAATGTGCATTTATGCATGTCTCTAATTTTACAATTTTCAAGAAATCAACTTGCATTTACAATTGCGTTGTTGTTGTTCATTGTTAAACATACCATTAGGTAACTCCAAAATAAACTCCCTCAAATCCACAGCACTTTCCTCTTCCCCCAACATTTTTAGTCAATATTTTTAGTCATCATTATCTTAATATTTTTAGTCAAGGCAAAATAAAAAAGAGTTCAGATAAATAAGTAGTAAGAGAATATGAACTTTTAAATTCAATACACTCTTGTATATGTGAACTTAATGGTACTTTAACTAGAAATTAAAAATGTTATTTTTTTTCACTTTTATTAATGATTTTTTTGACTAAACCTTTGTATATCTAATGAAAAATAAGTGAAGCACTTGACATGTTTAAGATTTTTTTAACTGAAATTGAAAATCATTTAAGAAAGAATTAAGGTTTCGGTAGTGATAGAAGAACATAGTTATGTAGTAATTTTGTTTATTGAATTTTATAAACAATATGCAATGATACATGAAACAACCTCACATAATAGCCTTGATAATGAAATGATACGTAGATAGTTGGCCCGCGCTTGCGCATGAACATTTGATATATTATATTTGATATATTAAATTAAGATTAAATTGTTACTTAAACTTTTATAAACATTACTCTTGAATTTAAAATCCAAAGATGATTAGTAGATAATAGTTACTTATGATATATTAGAAGTAGACAAATGTTATGTTACACAAGTGAGACAAGCTTGTGCATCATACACAAAACTTTTATCGACCATGTGAATTAATAGTTGAATGATTCGGTCAATGATGATATTACGAGACTTAATGATTCAATGGTAGAAGATAAACTCATGCATGGTGCAAAGATGGTTTTACCTATGCACATTAGAAAATAAAAAGTAATAATCTTTAATATAATTTTATTGTAATTTTCTATCACATTTTTTAGATATATTCAAAATAATTGATAATGATTTAAAAAATTAAAGTTAAAATATTTATTTGAACTAATTAATTATTTGGACAACATTTTGTATAGTTTATATTATCGTTGTTATTGTTGCATTTCTATTCATTTTTCTTCTATAAAATTTATTAATGCATTTATAATGAGCCTGAATTTATTAATGCATTTCTATAAAATAGTTTAATTTTAAATTTTCAAGTGAGCCTGAATTTTGTTTAAACTGCACAAACTTCACTTGTTCTCATATTTTGTGAGCCTGAATTTTTTAAACAGCACAAAATTCATATTTTGTGCTAAAGTATACTTTCAAATCAGCACAAAATTCACATTTTCTCTTCATGAAATTTAATGCATATGCACTTACAATATAAAGTATCAATTAATCACATTTGTTGGATTATTAAAAAGATTTAACTTAAATCATATTATATCTTAAATGTCATACAAAAAATATTTGGTAATTAATTGACAGCGTAAAATTTTACGAAACAAAATCGATCACATTCTCCATATGAAGTGATATTGAGGGGTGTGAAAAATTCTTCCCTTAATCTTAGATATTTCAAAGACAATTTTTAAACCAAAATATTGTCATTACTTTATCAACCAAGTTCATGAGTTCTTCACTAAAAATATATTCAAGACATGATTTTAAATTGTGTTACCCAACTACCGTTTTAACGACATTGCAACTATAATTTAGACCGCATTTTTCTGCAATTTAAAAATTTATAGCGCTACAGCGACAACAATCGTAATTTAAAATCATGATTCAATGAATTGATATCATTGTCACTTGAAACAAAAGACCCTGGTTCTTAATTAAAATCAAAGAAACAAGTAATAAGGGTGCAAGTATACATTTTAAAGGATATAATAATAATGATAATAACCCAAAGAAGGTTATATATGTGGTTTTTTTCAAATTGCTATACAACAATTAAATAGATTCCGTTGGAGACCAGGGATTATTTAAATACAATTATTATTAAAAAATTTCATTATCTTGTATCACAGTTTCGAACCTTACGACAAAATTTTCTGTTTTGATTATCTATTCAATAATTGCTGAGACTCTATGGAATGTGATTTGTAAAATAACTTTTCCTTTGCATATATAGGCTCCTTTCATTGATTGATTGTGAATTAGAGAACTGTACGAAACTACAAAAGAAACTACTAAGCAACTCAGAAGTTATTGCAAGTAAATAAGATAGGATTAGACTAAAAATTCTCAAACATCTCTTAAAATCAATGCTTTTAATACTAATACCTTTGGTTTTGGCAGACCAAACTAGGAGTTCAAGGAAGAAGGTGAAAAATAATGAAGATTGAGGTATCATTTTCAAAATTATTATCGGTGTCGACGTGTAAATATATGTTTCGTGTCTTATGTCATGTTAGTATTTGTATTCCATAGCTTGTCACTTAAATATGTAGATACTAGATACTATAACTAATAGATGTTTCCTGGAGAGAGAATTGCACTGTGTAGTAGTGGGAAATTCTTCATAAAACTGTGAAGATAAAAGACAACCTCTATCATATAGGATATTAAACTTAAATCCTAAATAGAATAGCGAAATCAGAGAAATATAAATTATAAATTTATAATAACTAAGTAATTGAAAACTAATCTAACAAGTAAAATTTAAGATACTCTAAGATTAGAAACAGATCCTACGAGAGAACTAGATACTCCAACATTATATTAGATATTTCTAAATGAATATCTTAATTTCTAACACTTCTTGAAGCACATGTGCAGGTTTGGGCAGGCCTCTCAGTTATAAAAGTTAGCAATGGTCTTAGGAATAGGAGTTATCGAAAGCAAGAGTGACTGCATCATGGACAAACCTAGTTCTGGAACCAGGACTTCAGTTAATTTGAATTATTTTGTTCTTTACAATCCCATGAATTCATAGCATTAAATACCTATAATGTTTAGAGTTTTTGACTATTTTATTGGAAATTTGCAAACATACAACACATAATCATTTCGTAGATATATCTGCTGAATTAGACTCACATGCGCTGGTAAGATATATGTCCTGAGTCCGAACCAAGTTCTCGATATATTAGACAGAAAAGGAGACAACAAGAAGACAGGACTACCACAAATGCATTGGCAATCATTCGAGGTTAGTAAAAGGAACAGAAATCGAATTTGGAAAATTATTTTGTCAATAGGAAATGCAGAACAACTGAATATATTATAATTCTAATATGCTTCTCATTGTAATCTATACATGAGGAACATTTATCTCAATACGATACACCTTCCAAATTATAAATACTGTGAATCTAAATGATGTTATTTAAACATTTAACCATTTAAAGGATAAGGGATATAACAAAACGTTGAAAAAAGGAAACAATAAATACTAGTATTAGAATTTAACAATCAGTATTCACAATGTTCTACTTCTTTAACTACCTAACCTTTTCCCTAAATATTATGGACTTGCTTTTAGGCCTAAACAAGCTATTATTATTCCATAATCCCCATCAGATTTTTACTATGTATTCTGCCTTATTTGTAGATTCCAAAGCAGTATATCAGGAATGCAGCAGAATCAAAAAGAATAGTTCAACTACACTAATACAGTTAACCATAAGGATATTGAATGAATATTATTTTCTCTGCACTATACACAAGACTATCTGAATCATCTCTCGGTCTCAATGAATATTGAAATGCATTTTTTTATCATATAGTTAAACCATCAAGATGTTTACTTTGTTTAAATGTATTAGCTATGTAATCCAGTTAATACAAAAAAAAAAAAAACACACACATAAGACAACAATAATTTTTATATTCTACAAATTTCTTTCAAGTTGGAACTCACCAATCTACCAATTTGTGAGTATAAACACACTTAACAAAATTGATGAAATGATAAATTAATGTTGAAACATTGATTCAAAATAATAAAGTTTAAATAGAAAAATATCTCATACCTGTTTGTTCTTAAAGAGACCTCATCACAATCATTTCCCGAAGAAGTTTCGCCGTTTTTATTTTCCATATTTTTCAAAAGAGGGAATGAATAAACTATTCATAAGTTAAAGCATCTGGAATGCAGCCATGTCTTTCATTTTTGAAAACAAATCCAACCTTCGTCCAACAAGCCCTTGTTACAACAACCTTGTATCATAATTGTATATGCATAGACATCAAGATTGTAGCCTTTGACAAAAGATATTCAAAAATCTTTTGTGGAATCCTTTATTCGTCCACTTTACACAATCATTGAGAAGAATATTATACGTGCACATATCTGTTGAATACAAGTCTTTAAATTTTTAATAATGCAATTGCCTTGTTCACATCATGCTTTTGCATAAAGCATCCAATATAGAATGTAAGTATATATATTAGGTGGTTGGCCCCTATCAGCATCTCACAAACAAGCTCCAAAGCATATGTAATTCTCGATTTGCACAACCATCGATGGAGGAATGTAAGTTACAACATCAGGAACAATTTTCTGGACTGCATTCTTTGAAGAGGTTATGGCTTCATCCAAATTTTAATCTTACAAAGTCCATTAATTCACGATAGTGTAGCTCGTAAGTCAGGAGCCAGCTCCCCTCTGGGCATAATGTTGATATACTCTTACCTTGTTCATTTTATTAACGAGGCCAATATCCATCTATTAAAGAGCTATAAGTACAAATATCAGGTTTTATGTCTTTTTTCATCATCACAAGAAACACATTTTAGTTCTTTTAACTTCCGTTCCTTACAGAAGCACAACCAATATATTTAAAAGTATACACAATTTGGGTTGATGTTTTCAATGTCATTTTATAAACAAATCAATCCTTCTTTCAATTGACCATGATGCAAAAGCCCACTAATTAAAGCAGTGTAAGATGACAACATCAGGAGAAATTTCTTGACAACCATTTCAGAATATTAAATACATGCATTAGAACAAGTTTATCTTTGCAACATACTATCAATAATCGCGTTGTACATTACCATTAGGTTGAACCAATTTCCATCAACTGTCCTCAGCAACTCTAGAGCTGCTCTTGTCTCCATTTACATAGACGTTGAATCAAAGTCCGTAACTAACTTCGATTCAATGAAATCTTGTGCTACCACCTTGTCGATGAAAGTGCAATGCTTTATTGAACCTCGCCTTTGAGAACAAAAACCTTGATGAGTGTATCAAAGTTATTCGTATCAGGATATAACCTTTGAGAATCTTTAGAGATAACAGAGAAAGCAAAGTGATATGACTTAATTGGCAAAAACAATTGATTAAGAGACTGCAAGTTACAAAAGTCAGGGTTAATTCCCCTAATTTCCATTTGTTGAAAAAGGGAAATAGCAATTGAGTAATGCTTGCTTTCACAATGAACCAAATTTGCCAAATTCAAATGGTGGTGGGGTAGGATTCTATGGAGCAAAGAATTGAACAATGAAATGAATTGTCAGATGAGGATTATTGAATTGAGGGAATATGGGTTGAATCTGAGAAGCAACAAAGAGGGAATGAAAATTAAAAGAAAGAAACTTATTTGGGAATGAAAAGAGAGAACAAACCTTGACCTAGTTGAAAACAAAAACATTGTTTGGTTTGTGGTTGCAGTGCTGCGATAAACCAACCTTCGAATTTCATGTTGTATCAAACTAACTAATATCTCTCGTTATGTTGAGATATTGTTTTGGAACCACAATTTTATCTTATTAATAACAATTGACATAAAATAAAATACCATATTAAAAATTGACTATTTAAATAATATAATAATAAAATAATTAATTTGTTAAATAACTTGACATTTAAATAAAAAAGCACATTACATTAAAGAAACATTACTTTTTTTTATAGAGACTTCATTAAAAAGAACAATTTGTTTTATTGATGACGATGCATTATTACTCACACATAATTGAGTCACTTATTAAAGTTTAATTTTCGCACTGATAATAAATGTAAATAAATTTTATAAACTCACTAGAATTCGAGTACATTGGTTGTTAAAGAATTAAGTTTTGGTGTATGCCATGATAATACTAGATATAATCTTTATGCCAAATATTTGTGTCTTCTTCGTATTATTAGTAGTAAGCAGAAGATAGTGACATTAAATTCATTATTCCAAAAAATGACTTTTGTTTGACTTAAAAATAGCAGAAAATAATCACCTAATTTATTTCAATCACACTTCTGAATTAGTGATATTTTTTAAGGATTTTTAAAATAAATATATATATATATATATATATATATATATATATTTATATATATATATAGTTGCATGAGTAACAAAAAAAAACAATCATGGTTGCTTAATGTAGTTGTCCAGATAGATTCAAAGACATATATTGATACACATATAATACACATTGAAGTTTCTTTCCAAGTTTTAAAATCTTCATAAGTTTTTTATATATAAGCATTTTTTTATACAATTATGGGTGTTGCGTTGGGTGGGATCGATTCAAATAACAAAGAATTGATAGAGTGAAATTTGAGAGAAAGAGGGTTTAGTGCTGCGGTTGCTCTATTTTTTATTGCAGATGGAGAGTGCAGATAGCAGATGGACAAATAGAAGAGTAAAAGAAAATACATAATTCCTAGGCAGGATCCATGTTGTTGGAAAATAGAACTATTTAACAATTTGGTTTTGAGAGTCATTCTTGAAACAAACAACATAGCCAAAAGAAACAGAACAATGCTGGAACGAGGAGTAAATGCCACTGCGTGCTTCAACCTTTGCGAATTCCAAAGACCCTTTTATCTATGGAACTTGATCATTAGAGACTACAAATTTTCTTTGCTTTGCCTCTAGTATCAGTCTAAGGATTTGACTCTCATGATCGACTCTGTCGAAAATGATGATATTTATGGAAGATTGTTGAAAATAATAATGACATTAATGAGAGTAGTGTTGGTGTGAATTAAAAAAATGACGAAGTCTCACCTAGGAGTGATAACATACACTAGTAGTGTTTATAAGGTGGAGGTATGGAACTTGGTGTGTGCTCACAAGGGTGTAGGTATGAAAATTAATAATTATTTATTTATTTAATTTAAATGAATGATTGCATTTTTTATATTTCATTGATACGTTAATTTACATAATTTCTCTCCACCGAGTCAACATTCACATTTGATCCCAGTCAGTTTCGTTGCCTCCAATTTCGGGCGTCAGTTCTCTGATCCAAACCCTAGCTATTTTATCGTTTCTTGGTGGAAACACTCATCAGATTGGAGCGCACGTTTATGTGGTAAAAAAACCTAAAGATTAGAGCGCACGTTTAGTGTATCAAACCTAATGGATGCTCTTTTTTCTCTAATCTAGTTGCATATTTTCTCTATAAATATAGGGTTCTCCTTAGTTGGAAAGCACACCAAAAAGCTCTCCACATCTTTTCTCTCTTCTCCCCTTTTCTTTCTCACTTCTTCTCTTTCTTTGAGTGGTCTTAGTACCATATTACGAGTGCTAGTCATTCAACTGCCATATTGATGGTGTAATTCTAAAACGGTTTTCTACGGTGCATGAGAACTACGATACAATGTATGTGAGTTGTTTTATCATGAGCACTTCGTGATTGATAGTCTGTCCTTTCACAATTTGGTAAGTGCCTCGAAATGTCTTAAGAGAGCGACCTAGTCCACGACTGATAACCAGTAATATTTTCGGTAGCATAAATTGTTTTTTCAATTTTTTTTTGAAATTCAAAAAATAAGCCTCTAAGGTTTTACCTCTGAAGATAGGAATGTAAAGTAAGTGAAACATGCTCCAATTAATCTTCCTTCAACAACGCAACTCAAAGGCAAGCATTTGACTCTGAATATACATTGCTACTCTTTCTCTACTAAGTTGCCTCTGATAAGTAATTCAACACCAGAAGATGATTGGGTTTTGACTCTAAACTTCTCACTACTTTTGACTCTGATTTTCATACTTTGCCTCCAACAAAACCAGTGTCTGACTCTGAGAAAGTCAATGTCTATGATGAAAAGTCGACGTCACATGAAAAAGTTGACGCAACATGAAAAAAGTCAACTGAACATAAAAAGTCAACGAATCTTAATTATGATAAAAAGTCACGACTCTGGAAACTGACTCTAAAGACACATTCTACACACGACTCAAAACATAATATGATGAAGGCGTACTGCCTCTGATTGTGATACTAAAATTCAAATGACCAAGTAGTTACTTTTGTCCACACTCTATGGATTAAAGAAATGCAATGCCAAAAAATCATTATTGATATGGTAACTTTACAATTTCTCTTATTGATGGTTTGCTCAAATTTAGGAGAATTCATATGATTTTGGAGTTTGTTAATCAGATGCATCATAAAGTTCAACCTCCTAATATAACTCACTTACAGTTCTATTTTGGAAATATTTTTTTGGGTTGGATTTATTACAAAATTGTATTGCATTTGCTCTAGCCAATATCTTGTATCTCTTTTATCTCATGTGGAGTAATGCTTTATCTCATGTGGTTCTGTCATTTAACTGAACTATTGTTCAGGCACAAGCTTGGCATTTAAATTGATGTGTAATGAGTAGAATATGTTAAAGAGAAGTATTGAGAGTTGGAAAGGTCATGAAATTGTTGTGAGGAAACACAACTTAGAGTTTAGATCTTGAATGCTTATAGGAAGCATGCTTCTATTTTCCTGCATAATTGCAATTTTGGTTACATGTGGTGTTAAATGTAGACTTAGTGCTTACTAAATTGAAGCAATTATATGGATGCATGAAAGATGGTATAAAAGATATACAGATTGCGACATGGAACCTAATACGACCAACACTTGATACACTAATTTAAAGATATATGGACAGGACACTACATCGATACATATAGATAGTTTTTACCTTCATGGATTCATCTACTTCCAGAAAAAATACAACTTGTTGTAATTAAATTTCATGTTTTTAACCCACATCATTGCTTTGACACATCTTTAGACCCCCTGTAGTTGTTGTTTGCAGATGTGTCCAAGGGGTTAAAGATGTGTTTGAAGTGAAGAAAAAATAAGTTTTATTTTTAGAACATTATTTTAGGGTATCGGTACGGGTGTCGGATACTGACATGTCTAACCTCCCAAAGTGCGTTCATACCCTTCATCGTTCATTATCCACTTCTATTTTGTATTTTAGACTTTATGAAAATGTCATTTTTTTTATTTTATTTCTTTTTGAAGGGTTTGTGTGATTTGTGTCAACTTTGTGATATGGTTAGGATGTTAAGTGAATAATGGTTTTTCTTCCATGTTTGTGGTTACCTTTGATGGCACATTTGAAGCTTAGTTAAATGTCATCAATTGAAAGGTTGCTAGTGGATTGGAAGTTGCAACAAGTGCCAACTGAATGTTAATATGTTTTATGTTGCATCTGAGTAGAGTGAGAGCGAAAGCATGCAAACTGAAACTCTTCTCCCATTTGCCCCAAGTGTATTTTCATTAGTATAATTGATTGTTTTATTGTGCTCACAAAGACTTCAAATATACCTTGTTACTTTTTGATATCTTTTGCAAATTTAACTACATTAGCATATGTTGTTGAGAGATCTTAGTCCACGTGCAAACGAGTATTTGAGATGTGTATCACCAACATTTGAGTTTCTATACCCAACTTCTACATTCATTTGTAAATTTTATGTGGAACATTAACTCTACTTCTTAATGCCTTGTTACTATATCTTCTTAATGCCTTGTTTTACTGATGCTTTGTTGAAATCGTTTAGTTACTCGGCGTAAGAATGGGAGTCTCTTAAGTCTGGTTACTTTATTTGTTTTGAAATCGTTTAGTTAAATAGTATTAAGAATGGGGAATCTCTTAATGACTTATTTACTTAATGTCTGTTTTGAAAATCGTTTAAGTTAAATGAGAATTAAGAATGAGGAATCTCTTAATGTCTCGTTTACTTATGTGTGTTTTGGTAAATCGTGCTGACCCGCGATAGGTGGCACCTTGGTAAACGGTACGGGCCCGTGATAGGCAGTACGTTTACGATTTACGTTTGGTAAGTTGTGCAGACCCGTGATAGGTGGCACCTCGGTAAACAGTACGGACCCGTGATAGGTAGTACGTTTACGACTTACGTTCCTTGGTGGATTGTGTTTGTCCGTGAGAGACTGCACAGGTGTTTGTCCGTGAGAGACTACGCCCTGGTTTAAGTTAAATGAGAATTAAGAATGGGGAATCTCTTAATGTCTTGTTTACTTATGCATATTTTGGTAAATCGTGCAGACCCGCGATAGGTGGCACCTTGGTAAACGGTACGGGCCCGTGATAGGCAGTACGTTTACGATTTACGTTT
>PGTU02011955.1:0-17640 GCA_002896215.2 Cicer echinospermum | reverse complement strand
AGGGTTTTGTTTGGAATTGTGTGATAGCATGTTTGATTGCAAAATTATTTCGAAGCTCATGATGTTGTAGTGATTGTGTTATAAGTGCTAAGTGTTATGTTTTGGGAATTGTGTGATAGCATGTTTGATTGCAAAACTATTTCGAAGCTTATGATGTGCATGATTGTGTTATAAGTGCTAAGATTTATGTTTTGTTGGGAATTGTGTGATAGCATGTTTTGATTGCAAAACTATTTCGAGCTCATGATGTTGTAGTGATGTGGTTATTATAAGTGCTAAGTGTTATGTGTTACGAAATCCTGTGTGTTGAATGTGATGAGTTAGTTTATGTATATTTAGAAAATAATGCAGGGAAATCGATTTCCCAATCGATTTGATTGTTACAGGAACTCAGCTATTTTGACAAAATCGATGTGCAATCGATTTTGTAATTATATGTTAAATTCTTAAAACCATTAGAATCGATGCCCAATCGTATGTTATGTTTCTTGTTTTCTTGAATCTTGAAAAGATAGTGAACTAATCGATTTCCCAATCGATTTGGCCATTAAGTAGCTCAGCTGTTTTTAGGCAAAATCGATTTGCCAATCGATTGAATTTGGTTACAGGGGCTCAGCTATTCTTCAATCGATTGCCCAATCGATTGATTTAAGCCCAGAGTGCAGATTTTCACTAAAAACCTTCAGCCAAATCGATTTCATCCCAATCGATTGGCATAGTGGAAATTTTCATTCTGAGTTAGATAATCGATTGCTCAATTGGTTCATCAATGGATTTGCCAATTATCTATTACTTGCATTGATTAAAAACTTTAATTGGATTTCATGGTTATTTGGCAAGTGTTACATGAATTTTTAGCATATGGAAAACCCTTTTAAGGTGCATGCTAGTTGAAAGGTTATTTTGTGCATTTTAAAACTTAATGTTATGTGTTATTGTTAATTTCGGTTGGCTGACATTTCAACTATTGTGGAAATCTGGGCTTTGCCCTCAGATGAGAACCAGGACCATCCTACTGGTCCGTACCATGTGGATGGGAATGTAGATGGGAATGCCTGACTGGAGCTATGTTAGGAGGATCTTACGGGTCATGTGGCGATCACTCAGGGTGTTTAGTTTGTTTTGGAGAATGATCAGATTAGGTTGACATTTACGAGGGAACAGATGTCCTTTCTTTTTGAATTGATTTATTTTATGATTGGAAGACTGATCCTATACTAAATTGTCAGCATGACATGTTATTTTCGATGGTTACATGTCTTCTTTTTGATGTTATAATATTGTTGGATTTAGAATTTCGAGAAAACTTTTTCCGTTGCTTGTCAATTATAATGACTTAATTATTTATCCAAAGGTACGTAACTTATTAATTTCTGATCTATTTTAATTTTCTCCTGAAAAAAAATGCACCCTCGCTTGGAAAATGGGGTGTTACAACTCAAAACGTCATTCTTTTTCCTGTCAATCTACGCATCGGTAACATTTAAGCACTTTTCTGCTTCAGTGTCCTATCGCTCTCACTTCTATAACCACCTTTGAAGAGAATATCAAGTTTCGCATTGCAATTATTAGTCTCTCGTCTTTGCCTTTTTCTACTCATCCTCTATGGACAAAATTAGATCCTAATATTTAATTATATTTTACGACAATGATATTAACATTTTTATTAAAAATCAATTAAATAGAGGCAGTTGTAGGTACCCCAATTTTGTCCACGTAACTAAAAATAAATCAAAAAGTAATAATAATCATTATTATATTTTCAAATTTTATATTACTTTCTCTATGAAATTTACAAAATAATAAATATATAGATTATATTTTATGACTTCATAATTATTGAAGCAAAAGTATTTTATAATATATATTATATATATATATATATATATTAAATGAAAATAAAATGATATAACAAAGATAATAAGGGATGTCATTTTCATAAAATCACATTATAATAACATTAAGTAAATAATATCACAATGATATATAATTTAATTAATTAATAAAATATAAAATTCTTTGTCATATTTGGTTGTTATGATGCAGGGAGAAGAGACAACTGTTGAGTTTGAAGCAGAAGCATGATACAATATTCTACAGAATCAAACACACATATAGAGAGAAACATTAGCTCAATCCAAATTCTCCATTATTTTTCAACATAAATAGAAAAATAACACACTCAGATAAAACAATTTTTTTAAACGTGAATGCATAAAACATGCAGAAGACTCAGATTATGAACAAGGGAAATAAACACATAAAGAAGGAATTATTAGAAAAGCACAAAGGCAGAACAAGAAAACAACCAAACAAGTGAAAAACTCAAATAAATACTTCTTCATTTGTCTTCAACAAAGAGGGGTGAGATTGAGAGATATATGATACTAAAAACCACCAAATAATAAGAAAGAGAAAACAAGCAAGAGTAGTAGCAAAAAAAAAAAAATTAGAGTTAAAGGTAATTTTTTTTCTTCTCTCTTACATTACAATTACGTTTTGTTTTTATATAAAAATGCAAGATTTGATTTGTAAGAGTATAAAGCAAGATAAACATTGTGAATGAAAATAAAATAAAAAACTAGCAACTCAAACCTTCGACGTGTTATATTGTCACCATCATCTTCGTAATAGCAACCATGCTGTATAATGTCATCGTCGCGCTGTAAAGGCAACCATGCATGTTGACGTTGTCGCGCTTTTCCCCCTTAGTCTATTCCTCTTCGACTTTCTTCTTTTCTCCCTCTTGATCCTTTCTTTATGTTTTTCTTTTCTTTTTCCTTTTGTCTTTTTTTCCCAGCTGATGCGCAAAAGAAAGACAAAATGCTAAAAATCTGTTCAGTAAGCTCAACCCATTTAGAGTTTATTTTTTTTATAAAAAAAAAAAATAACACACAACAAATATTTCACTACAGATTAACTAGATGTGATTATTTTTACCCTTTGAGTATTATGCCACAAGTTGTGACACTTGACCAGTTCAAATCTCATCTTCACAAATAATTAATAAGTAAAACTCATAAGACAAATTAATATAAAAATATTATTACGAATAATTAGAAATGACATCCTAATCCATGAACAACATAACACAAATTATACAACCCGATAGTTCTAAAATACAGATTTTTATAATAAAAAATAAAATCTAAAATGAACTTTTTAATTTGATTTAATTAAATGTAACACATTTTTTAATCTTGAGTTGTTAGAGATACATAATTATACTATTTGATGATGTTTTAGATCTCATTTTAAAATCAAAATAATATAGATATTCTTCAACGGATTAATTATATGTGAGGTCTTTTTTTCTCCTAAATTTTGGGACACGAGTGTACAACTTGATTGTCCTAAAACTCACATTTTAAATAATTATTCAAATCGAATAATTTTTTCGTCAAAACTTTTTTTATCAACAACAAAAACCTATTTTTCTTTAAATGTTAACAATGCATCGTATTTTACACAAGATCACACTCTTGTCAAACACATTAATATTTTTTTTCAGTATCACTTTTATTTTCAAAATTACATTCAAAAACAAACAATTATATTTATATTTAATAATAAGTAAAATAATATATTTAAGTTAATATTAGTTTTTGCACAATTAATTTATAGGTACCGTATTTTTAACGGATGTCGTAGGCTTACTAATACCTTCCCTACGCATAATCGACTCCCGAACTCAAAATTTGGTTTTAAAGACCTTTTTTTTCTATTTTTATAGGTTTCCCAATATTTCCCCTATATTAAATCAATTTGTGCGATCCATTAAATTCGAGGAAACTCGAAATTTTAGGCTTAGACAATGGCCATTAACAAAAAGTGTACTCCAGTTGACAAGAAATCACATTCATAGATGGAATGATAGAACATTCGTACAAGCAATGATTTGCACTTTGTTGTAGTAGATATCATCTCTGAAGGATATCTCAGTACTAAAACAGGGTAGCTGCAATTCTATTAAAAGGAAGCTAAATGAAATGATTTCACCAATATCGTTCTATCGATGAACACCTGCCAAATGAGGTAGTAAAATTATCATATTCCCCTCCTCTTTTGAGCTTTTGAGGCCCGCCAATATCTTTTTACGTGCTCACATGGTCCTCGTGGACCAAGGAAGCTCATGCCGACATATACACACAAACATATTCACGACATTAGGCTTTAGCAAAAAAGATCTGGTCTCTTGTTTGAATAATAATGTTGAGTTGCTTGCATGGACTTCCAACAAGATGTCGGGAGATAGATCCTGAAGTTGCTTGCCACATACTCTTCATTGATCTTAAATAATGATGGGTTGCACAATATCTCCGTAAATCACTTGCTCTCCAATCTTGCTTCTGTCAAAAAGAGAAATAATAAGTGGCGCCTATGTATGGTTATTCTGGTCTCAATAAACCATGCCCTAAAGATGTTTACCCTTTCTCGAACATAGATAAATTAGTAGATAACTCATCTAGTTTTAAATTATCATCATTTATGGATGTTTATTTTGGTTATAATCAAATTCCTATGCACCCAACAATTAGGGAAAAAACATAATTTATGACATATTCCAATAATTACTGTTACAACTTCAAGCTTTTTGGGCTTAAAAATGTGTGTGCCACCTACTAAAGGATGACGAATAAGATATTTGAAAAAGCAGATTAAGAGAATGTTAAAAGTATATATGGATGACATAAGAGAAACCTTATCATGGGGATTACATAAGAGAAATCATTGCCAAAGTCAAGTAACTCAACATGAGGGTCAACCTGGAATAATGCACCTCACTACGCCAAAAATGACATTTAACAGCGCCCATTTTACAGCGCTTGCTAAACACAAGCGCTGTTGTAATTATATTTAAAAATAACGGAACCTTTAACAGCACTTTTGATTCAAAGCGCTGTAAAACAAGCGCTGTAGTAGGTCATATAACGTTTGCGCATCACGTTATAAGGCTTTTACAGCGCTTGTCAAAAAAGCGCTGTAAAAGGAAGCGCTTTCGCGTATCAGTTACAGCGTTTTTTTCACAAGCGCTGTAAACACATGCGCTTCATTGAATTTAAACTACCTATTACAGCGCTTTTTTCACAAGCGTTGTAAAACACATGCGCTTTCATTTGAATTTAACTACCTATTACAGCGCTTTTTTTCACAAGCGCTGTAAAACACATGCAATTTTCATTGAATTAAACTACCTATTTACAGCGATTTCACAAGCACTGTAAAATACATCTTTAAAATAATTATATACGTTGGAAACCCTCCTATCCTCTACATCTTTCAATAATTATATACGTTGGGAACCTAATATCCTCTAACGTAATGTGGCGGCCATATACGTTGTCTAAGGTATTTTGTTACACATGATCTGTTATGTTTTGTTACTATATATTAAATCTACTAAAATTGTTATTATATATATATATTAATCTCTCTTTTACACATGATCTGTTATGTTTTGAAATTGTCAAAAATTGTCAAAACTCATACCACATGATCTGTTCTGTTTTGAAATTGTTAGTTGATATTGGTTTTCTTTTGAACTTGTTGATATGTTTTGAAGCTTATTATTTTTGTTACTGCATTTATATAGGTGGTATAATATGGATAGGAAATAGATTTTCAGCCAATCGATTGTCAAAAGAGTATTGAAATTGGAGTGCAGGAGTTTGTTGAGTTTGCAGTGAAGAAATGCAAAAGATCCAAATAGAGTAGTTTGTCCTTGTTTAAAATGTTGTTTTGGGAAATGTGTTAGAGAAGATGAATTTAGAAGGACATCTAGTATGTAATGGAATTGATCAAAGCTACACATGTTGGATAAGACATGGTGAGAAAAAAAAGGGAAACATTAATTTGTGAGAAAGTTCGACATATGCTTCAACTGACTTCGATACAGATACATATGAGCCGAACCGAGTTGATGAGATTGCAAAAGCAGTTTGAAGAAATCTTTGAGATTGTCCTAAAATGTTTGAAAGTTTGTTGAGTGATGCAGAGAAAGAATTATATAATGGTTGTACTAAATTCACAAGACTGTCAGCGATATTAAAGTTGTACAACTTAAAACGAGTAATGGATGGTCTGATAAAAGCTTTACAGAATTATTAACACTCATAAAAGATATGTTGCCAGATGATAATGAACTTCCCAGTCGAACCTACGAGGCTAAACGGATTTTGTGTTCTATTGGAATGAGTTACGAAAGATTCATGCGTGTCCTAACGATTGCATTTTTATTTCGAAAACGAATATGAACTACTTAAGGCGTGTCCGAAATGCAATGTCTCTCGATATAAGAAGAAAGAATCTACTCCAGCAAAAGTCGTGTGGTATTTTCCTATAATACCAAGATTTAGGCGCATGTATCGCAGTGAAGAAGATTCAAAACACTTGACATGGCATGAGATGAAAGAATTAGAGATGGAATGTTTCGACACCCTGCAGATTCCCCACAATGGGCAAAAAATTGATCACGAGTATCCTGAATTCGGGATAGAGTCAAGAAATCTAAGACTTGCACTTTCTACTGATGGAATGAATCCACATGGTCTTCAAAGCATCTCACATAGCACGTGGCCTGTGATTTTGGTAATATATAACCTACCTCCATGGTTATGTATGAAGCGTAAGTTTATGATGTTGTCTTGTTAATTTCTGGACCCAAACAACCGGGAATGATATCGACGTATACTTGACTCCTTTAAATTGAAGATTTAAAAATTCTGTGGGAGACAGGTGTGGAAGTTTATGATGGTATATGAAAGAGTGTTTCAATTGAGGGCTATGTTGTTCGGCACAATTAATGATTTTCCAGCATATGGTATTTATCAGGATATAGCATTAAAGGTCAGTGTGCATGTCTATATATGTGAAGAGAGTACAATTGGATGCGGTTGAAACATTGTAAGAAGAATGTGTTCTTGGACATCGTAGATTTTTTACCTTATAGTCATCAGTATCGTGGGTGGAGAAATGCATTCAATGGAAAATCAGAGGAAGGTAAAGCTCCTTTAGCACCGACTGGATATCAAATACTTGAAAAAAGTACAAGGTTTGACCAATAAATTTGGCAAAACCTTTTGCGGGAGAGCTGGTGAAAACTGGGTGGAAGAAAAGTCAATTTTCTTTGAATTGCCATATTGGAGTCATTGTATATGTAAGACATTTTCCTCGATGTGATGCAATATTGAGAAAAAATGTATTTGAAAGTGTTATTGGTACGTTACTCAATGTTCCAGGAAAGTCTAAAGATGGCGTCAACGCAAGATTGGACTTGGTCGATATGGGAATAAGAAATGAACTGGCTCCAGTAAAGAAAGGAAATCGCACATATCTACCTCCAGCCGCTCATACTCTATCTAGAAAGAAAAAAATTGTTTTATGTAAATTTCTACACGAAGTTAAAAGTTCCCAGAAGGATACTCTTCGAACATTAAAAATTTGGTTTGTATGAAAGACCTCAAGTTAAAAGGTTTTGAAGACCCATGATTGTCATATTATAATGGAGCATTTGCTACCAATAGGTATACGTTCCATTTTACCTGAAAAAGTTCGACTAGCCTTAACTAGATTATGTTTCTTTCTTCAGGGAAATTTGTAGTAAAGTGATCGACCCTCAGAAATTACCGACATTGCAGAGGGAAATTGTTGTTACTTTGTGTGAGCTTGAAATGTATTTCCCACCATCGTTTTTTTGATATAATGGTTACCTTACTGTTCATCTGGTAAGGAGACACAACTTTGTGGGCCAGCTTATATTGAGATGGATGTATCGATAGAACGATATATGAAAATATTAAAAGGGTACGTAAAAAGTAGAAGTCGACCAGAAGGTTGTATTGCTGAACGATACATTGTTGAAGAGGCTGCTGAATTTTGTACTGAATATCTGTCCAATGTTGAATCCATAGGGCTTCCCATGTCTCGTCATTCGGGAAGACTATCAGGAGAAGGGATAACTGGAAGGAGACTACTGACTATATCAAGGACAGAATGGGAGCAGGCACAATTGTATGTTCTGCACAATGATGATGAGGTTCAACCGTATGTTACAATACACATTGATCAGTTATCTCGTTTGAACATGAATAGGAATCAAAATTGGATAACTCGAGAGCACAATCGAAGTTTTTGTAACATGGTTAAAAAATCACATAATGTCAAAATTTGATATAGACCCCGGATAATTTCAAATAGATTGAGGTGGCTAGCAAATGGTCCGAGCTTACATGTCTTTTCTTACACTGGTTATTTATTAACGGCTACACATTTTATCATACCAAAGAACAAGATGATCAGACCACTATGCAAAATAGTGGAGTCACTCTCGTAGCTGAAGCGATGCATGTCTCAAGTGCAAAAGACAAAAAACCCAATATATGCAAATTCTATCATATTTTGGGGTTATCGAGCGCATATGGGGAGTTAGACTACACAATGTTTCGTGTCCCATATTTGGTTGCAAGTGGGTCGATAATAATAATGGCGTTCGGATTGATGAGTCAGGATTCTTGCTTGTCGATTTTAATAGGGTGGGATACAAAGACGAGCCTTTTATTTTAGCGTCGCAAGCTCAACAAGTGTTTTATGTCACTGATCCTTCTAATGATAAATGTTCTGTTGTCCTATCGACTAATAAAATAAGTGATGATAACAATAATGATGAAGATGTTGGTAATGATCTTTATTTGCAACATCACAACAACCACATGAAATTGATTCAACTGATGATGGTTTATATCTTAGAGATGATCATGATGAGGAAATTTGGATTAATCCATCGTTTCGTATTGTAAATGGACAAACAAATGTGAATCTCACCAGGAAAAGAAGAAGGGCATCTTAATGTATATGTTTAATTGTTTTATATATAGCTATGCATGTAATCTGAACTGTGTTATTTGTAAATATGCATGTAATCTGAAATTGAGTGTTTTATACTAAGTTCTGATTAATTTATTTTCTGATTAATTTTATTTTCTGCTTATATTTAGCTTGATTTGAGTGTTTATACCAAGTTCATGTAACAATGAGTGTTTTATATTTAGCTTGATTTACATGAACTGAACTGAATATAAATTAGTAATTTACATGAACTGAACTGAACTGAATAGAGAGATTCTCTTTTGCTCAGTGCATATATATATAGATTCTTCAGAAGTTCTCATTTCTAATAATTCATCATCTCCTAAAGTATTGTGATAAAGACAATGATAACAATATTTTAATCCAATAAACAATGATAAAAATGTTTTTAATGTCATCCCAACCCAAATAAACAAACACAAATAAAATAAAGAGACATTTTACAGCGCTTATCTTAAAAAGCGCTGTAAAAGATCCTTTTAAAAATAAAATAATGAGTGTTTTATACCTTTACACAGCGCTTTTCACACAAAAGCGTTGTAAACGACTCTTTTGAAAGTGAGTAAAAAGACATTTTACAGCGCTTGTTTGCAAAGCGCTGTAAAATGGCTTTAAAAATAATATTCATCAGACACCTAAGTTTCTTCAAACACTTGTACGCATCATGGGAATTCAAAAAACATCAACACAAAACCATTTCTTCAAACACCTTGTACGCATGATGGGAATCCAAAAAACATCAGACACCAAACCCATTTCTTCAAACACCTTGTACGCATCATGGGAATCCCCACAAACCCATTTCTTCAAACACCTTAAACCCATTTTCGGCAACATGCAATGATCCTGAATACCATTAAAAATGTTGGTATCTGGACCTCGAAATAAAGGAAAATATATCAGTTTTCGTTACAATTAAAATCAGTGTCAAGCGCACAGCGGAAATAAAATTTAAATTAGGCATGCAAAGTTAGCAATATAGAAAATTAAAGAGAGAGAGTTAGAGAAGAAAACACAGAGATTTATCCTGGTTCGGTTGTTCCACAAACAACCTACGTCCAGTCCTGAAAATCCAATATCGGATTTCAGATTTTCTTCTCCTTTCAATAGAAAGAACAATTACAAGAATTGTCCAGTTTTCCTCCCTGAAACCTATCTATCTCTAATTATGTTCTTTTTATTGAAATACCCTCTGATCCCTTGAAGACACTCAGCAGCCTATCACAGAATCAAAGTACACTTTTCCTTGTTGAGCCTTCTCAACCAAGAAAGTAGTCACCAGTTTCAAGCTGGCTTTTTCTTGCGTTCTATTTCGTTCAAAGATTTATTACAGAATGAATTAAAAGATTGTAAAACAAAAGGGTCTTCAATCTTTATGAATGTTGCTCTTCACAAATCTGGATATTCAAGCCTTGTTCATGAGCACATTATCATTTCTCTTAGATTGTCAACAAACTGTATTGAGATCTGTAATCACAATTATGAAGTTGTTAGTTTGTTGCTATGAACAGTTTTGAGAGCATATGAGAGATTATGAAAGTTATATCAAGTTATTAGAATAAAGATTGAAAGACATCTTATATAGTTTCTGAAAAACCAACTACTAAATCGATTCCTCAATCGATTTATTAAAGTTAAACATATGCTTAATCGATTTGCCAATCGATTTCGCGAGTCTTGGTTTTCTTTAATCTTGAAACTATACAAGCTAATCGATTTACCAATCGATTCTTTAAAACAACACTTTCCATCAGAACATGTCCAGACCTGTATAAATCGATTGCCTAATCGATTTCTGGGAATCTGTTTTGATAAAACTATTTTCAATCGATTACTCAATCGATTTGCCAACTTCTGAGTTCACTGTGTTTTCAACAAGTTTATTCAATCGATTTACCAATCGATTGTTTTCAAGACAGTTGGCTCAGGTTTTTGATGTCAATCGATTTGTAATCGATGTGATTTAAAAACAGTGAATCAGTTTTAATATCAATCGATTTGCCAATCGATTGTTACTTCAAAAACAGTGACTCAGCTATTTGATATCAATCGATTTGTCAATCGATTGTTTTCAAAACAGTGGCTCAGCTATTTGATATCAATCGATTTGCCAATCGATTTGGTGACATGTTCCTGAAACGTTTTTACCTGGTGTTTAGTTCAATCGATTGCCCAATCGATTGCAACCAAACTTAGTCAAAATTGAAAGTGTTTAACAATTGATTGTCAAATCGATTGTATTTGTCACAGTGAGGTCATTTTTTCAAATGATATTTTATCAATCGATTTGCCAATCGATTCCCTCAGCACTGGAGTGCCACTGTGACTCATTCAATCGATTTACCAATCGATGTGTTACCATCAGGTTTGATTTGTGAAATGTTCAATCGATTTGCCAATCGATTGCCTCCAAATCAGAGGCTACTGACTTGTGCATTTTTCATTTTTAATTGATCTAATCGATTGCCTAATCGATTGCACATTCACAAACACTTAAGATTTCTTACACCCTTGTTATGAAATCGATTTCCCAATCGATTTACATATTCAGAATTCAACTTTTGTTGATTTCTTGTGTTCCAAGCAATTTGATCCAAGATGTGTGTAGGGTTTTGATTATGGTTCCTGAAATCTTGCTCAATTCAAACATTAGATTTTATCATGCATTGTATGAACATTGTTGAATTATTATTATGTCAAAATTAGGAATCAAAGATCAAAATCCAACAATCTCCCCTTTTTGGCATAATTGACAATTCAACCAAATTGTAACTTGAGCAGTTTCAGATTAACATATTATTATTTATGATTAGATCAGAGCAGTAGCATGTATCAGAACATATCAGATCAGATCATATTAATACAACATACATTAATAACAATAGTTAGAGCATGTATACAATATCAGAGTCAAACAAATATAGCATAAGCAGTTCAGTCAGTTTCAGTCATCAAGTTATAATTGTTCTCCTTTGGTCATTTAAGACAAAAAGGCAGAAAATTATTTCTCTCCCTATGTTATGATCATAAGGCATTGGTTTGAAATTAGTTAACTTGTGAAAAAAAAACTGTCAACACAATCAAGCAGGTTATGAGCATATCAACATGAATGCATAGATAAGGAATAAACTGTCATATTCATTGATTAAAATCACTGGAATACAGCAAGACATGGCAAAACAGCATGGATCCTAAGAACCTAAGCTCCTAAGCTAGGCTGGGGCTCACTATCATCTAAAGGAAGGGGGCTGAGCCGCTGTTTAGACCCTCAGAGGTGTCTCCTCTTCGTGAGTCTCAGGGTTAACTAAGGGATCTAGGCTAGGGTTCCTCAGCTGCTTGCGACCAATGTCTGCAACATCTTCAAATGAGAGCTTGATGCCGAGATGTGTCTGAATCTCATCCACAGTTTGAACAACTGCAGTCAAGGAGGCTTGCATAGTCCTTAGACGTGCTTGCCAACTCGAGACTTGAAATTCAACACTTGGGCATTTGATGGGCATTTGAGCTCAATGAATTCCAAGATTTATCCACATAAGTAGGAGGAGGCAGAGACAGTTCTGGTTGAGACGGAGGTGGAGGTGGAGGCTGTGCCGGTTCAGCTGCAGGCGTGATCGTCATCCAAATACTGTTGACCTTTTCAATTGCATCTGATTCACAATTGATCTCTCAAAAACTAGGTGGTCTTGACAGATTCTTCATTAACCAAGACACCTTGAAGCGTTGAGAATCTTGGTGATCAGACTGCGGATAGGTAGCATGAGTTGGTCCTGCGAAGCTTCCAACATATGCTGAGGACTACCAAGTCCAGCTCATTCTCAATTTCTTTTGAGCATGCCCCACAGCAGTAGTATTCACTTTTTGAACTACTGCGTGGTTTCCTGATCTGGGCACCTAACATGCGTGTCATAAGCATACATCAACATACGAGCGCGGAACCTTCATTTGACCATGGGAAGTGAGATCGATTCAACAAACCCATCAACCATCAGGTTTTGACTGCTGTGTGTCTATCCATTGTCTCTTCCGCATCCTTGGTCAGCAGTATCAGCTTCTGAGCTACCATCAATGGATTTGCCATAGAAGGGCAATCCTGATAATGTAGAGAAGTCGTCAAATTCTAGTAATCTTCTTCCCTTTGACCTGAGTAGTGAAGCCGTCTTCTGTTAACTTGAAGGACGAGTAGAACTCTCTGAGCAGCTTAGGATAGCAGTCAAGCGTCGATGAAAGAAAGTTTGAAGACCGTGAAGCGAAGATGATTGCTGAAACGTGAACTCTACACTGTCAAAATAGGGAAATCCATTGTCCGAGCTTCATGGATTTTCTCTCTTATAAATTCAGAGGTGAGATGAATGATTGAGATTCCTTTGTCTTTCTGTTGGAGCAGTGACTTCTTAGCAGGCGGTGAAGATACGGGTTTCTTCTTTGCAGGGGGTGAAGGGATGACTTGCTTCTTTTTCTTTTGAGCAACCTTTTCATTGCATCTGCCAACATCTTTTCCGTAGAGGTTCCTTTCTTATTCTTGGTCTTATCCGGAATAGGGGCAGGAGCCTTTCCTTGTCTTTTCGCAAGAATTTGTGTTGGGAATTGGACTACTTTTGGTTGAGTGTGTGGAGGTGGTTTGAAGGGAGTTTCAACTTATCTAGAGGATGAAGATGGTGAGGGGTGTGTGTGCCTGAGGTTTGCTTTACGACGAGCCATAATCAAAATAATTGATTGAATGTAGGTAGATAGAATGAATAACCTGAAGAATATGCAGATCAATAACGCAGATTGAGTGAAAAACTGAAGCTTTCTGGAAAATCTGGAAATGGGGATGAAGAAATCGATTTTGTCCTTTTCGTTTTTATACTTAACCCTTGTAACTCGCATTGCAAATCGATTGGGTTTACGTACAGCCGAATCCCAATCGATTCGTAATATAATCCAACGGCTAGTTAAAAATCCGCAAGGTCATATTCCTATCGATTTCCAATCGATTGTTCGTTTACTAATCGATGTCCAAATGATTGTCCCACATGTAAAAAAAATCTGACACTGAATCAATCGATTTCGCAATCGATGCTCGGGATTTTTACACAATATTTTCGCAAGAAGTTCTGAACTTCTGGGCTACTTGAAATCGATTTCCGCAATCGATTTTTATAAACTTTTTCATCCATAATCGATTCGCAACTCGTTAAACTGAAAACCTTCACTGATAAATACCAAAATCACAGAAAAAACTTATATCTCAGCTAGGATCAATGATCCCTAGTTTCATCCTTATGTTCAAAAAACTTTCTTTGGTTAATGGTTTCGTGAGATATCTGCTAGTTGTTCTGTAGTATTCACATATTCAAGTTGATGATCCATTCTGAAATGATTCTTATGAAGTGATGCATTACTCAATATGTTTTGTCCTTGATGCATTACTGGGATTCTTTGTTATGCTGATACACTGGTGTTGTCACACATGATCGGCACTGTTCCAATATCACACACGAAGTCCATTAGATGTTGTTTCATCCACAAGATTGAGGACAACAGCTCTCAGCTGCTATGTATTCGGCTCTGCAGTAGACAAAGCAATACTTGTTTGCTTCTTACTAAACAGGACACTAGAGAATTACCAAGTAGATGACATGTCGCTGAAGTGCTTTTTTTCTGTCAAGCCCCCTTACAACCAGCAAAATCTGAAGTCCTGATACCCAACCAAAGTACATGTTGAACTGTTTGGATACCACAACCAAGGTTCTTAGTACCCGTACCCAAGTATCTGGAACATTCTCTTTACTGCAGTGAAGTGAGATTCCTTCGGATTCGATTGATAATACCCGTGCACACATGCAAGCTGAACATAATATCGGGTCGGCTTGCTGTAAGATAGAGCAGAGACAAAGTCATACCACGAATCTGGTTACATCTACAGGCTTACCTAACTCTCTCGGTCTAAGAATTTCCTTGACTCATGGGTGTATCAATGGACTTAGCTTATCAAAGTTAAATTTCTTTAACAAATCAGAACAATATTTGGATGACTAATGAAAATGCTTGCTTGGTTTGGTTAATTTGAAATCCCAAGAATATGATAGTTCACACCATATTGACATTTCAAATTTACTTTCATCAAGTTTTTCAAATTACTTGCAAAGTTGTCATTTGTTTGATGCCAAATATATAATGTCATCAACATAAATTTGGACCAGCAAGATGTCATTTTTCATAGTTTTTTGTAAAGAGTGTCTTATCAACATTTCTCTAGAAAAATTTTTGTTGAAATGAGGAAAGTGCTGAGTTTCTCATACCAAGCTCTTGGAGCTTGTTTCAACCCATAGAGGGTTTTGAGAGTTTATACACATGGTTAGGAAAATCTGGATTTTCAAAACCTGGTGTTTGGCTCACAAAAACTTCCTCTTGTAGGTCTCCATTAAGAAATGCACTCTTCACATCATTTGATATAGATTGAAGTCCATGATAATGCATAGGCAACAAAATCCTTATGGCTTCTAGTCTAGCTACAGGGGCATAGGTTCATCAATCTATTCCTCCTCTTGACTATAACCTTTGCAACTAATCTGGCCTTATTCTAGTTATCACACCATTCTCATCTAACTTATTCTGAACACCCACCTAGTTCTATAACATGCTTACCCTCTGGCTAGGTACCAAGTTCCACACTTGTTTCTCTCAAACTGGTTTAACTCTCTTGCATAGCAGTATCCACTCACTATCTAAAAGGGCTTCTTAATGTTCTTAGGTTCAATCTGAGACACAAAGGCTGTGAGGTTACAGAACTCCTAAGGTTTCCTCTAGTTGACACACTCTAGAGATGTCACCTATGATGTTGTCTAAGGGTGTGTTTTCTATTGAATCTCCATTCTTAGGTAACTCACTGGTTTCTATAGGTCTATAGGTCAGCACTAGTTAAGGATCAGCTATAGGTTGTTCTAGGGGGTTTCAGATTCTACAACATCATCCAAAATATCATTAACCTTAGAAGGAGTTTTGTTCAAGTTTTCTGTAAAAGATTCATCAAACTTTACATGAAACTGGACTCTTCTATGGTTTTTTGTTCTTTTGTTGTAGATTCTATAGGCTTTACTAGTTTGGGAGTATCCTAGAAAGATTTCTTCATCTGCCTTATGGTCAAAACTTTCCTAGGTGTTCCTTGCCATTGTTCAAACAAAAGCACTTACAACCAAAAATTCTAAGTAAGACAGGTTTGGTTTTCTACCCTTAGTAAAGCTCATAGGGTGTTTTATCTTAAGAAGGGGGTCTAATAGTACTCTATCACAATATGAGTGGCTGTACTAATTTGCATCTGCCCAAAAGTACTTAGGTAGGTTTGGAGTCCTTAAGCAGGTCCTAGCTAACTCTTCTAGGGATCTATTTTTCCTCTCCACGTCCCCCATTCTGCTGTGGTGTCTAGGGGTGAATACATTGGTTGATTCCATTTGGATCACAATAGCTTTGAAAAAGATCATTTGTTGAATTCACCTCATGATCACTTTTTATTGAAATAATTTTCAAATCATTCTCATTTGTACTAAAGCAGCAAACTTTTTGAAAACAGAGAATGTATCACTTTTATGAGCTAAAAAGTAAGTCCATGTGAATCTAGAATAATCATCAACCAGCACATATCCATATAGGTTCCACCTAAACTCTTAATTGGCAGGTCCGAAAAGGTCCATGTGAACTAGTTGTAAAACTCTATTTGTTCTAACCAAATCTAAGAGGGAAACGGAGTCTTAACCAGTTTACTCTTCTCACATGAATACACACAACTATCCTTAGAAACCTTCCTATTGGGGAGTCCTATTCTAGCTGTTTGCTAACAAGCTTATTCAAGTGATTAATATGAATATAGCAATGCGTTTATGCCACAACCATGTTTCATCTTGATTTGATAACAAGCAACATACAGCACTTGGTACTGAATGAAATCCAACATATAGTATGTTGTTAATTCTGTCACCAATAAAATCAGGCTTTATGTTTTTGTCATCGTTATGCTACAATAATGCAAGATTGTGTGATGGAGAAATTACTTGAAAACTTTGGTCACATGCTTGACCTTTATGGCTGTAGCAGTTATGCTTGAGTCTTCAACATATAGTCATGCTTAATCAGCTGTTGTTGACGATATTGCCTATATAACCAATTCATATAATTTTCCTCTATTGTTGTCTCCATATTTGACAAAAACCTCCTTCCTTGTTAATGTCAAGGACAGAAATTTGGATTTGTCCTGTCCTGTGTTACGAAATCCGTATCCAAATAAACATGAGTGTTAGTGGATGTTCAAGCAACCTACAAAACAAAATAGAGATTTGTTTTAGGTCCCGAATCAATTGGGTCTGTTTGGTTAGTGTCAACAGCCGATTTCTTGCTTTCCAATTTGCTTCAATCCTTATTGGTAATTTTTTAAACTTTGCAATTGGCACAAAAGGTCCATTTCTGCACAGAAATGACACTTGCCTTTAGAAGGATGGATGGTGATTTGGCTATAGTAAGGATATCATACATATTCTTAGCAATGGAGATTTTTGACCATGTTGACACTTCTGGTTGCATATAACAATCCATATTTATTGGTTTATTCTTTTTAACATGCATGTTTGTGTAATAGTCCTAAACCAGACTTTTTCATGAACTCGTCTTTGATTGCTAAGATAGACATTCAGTTTATTTTACTATTAAGCAAACTTTTAACAATATCAGATTTTATGGATGCAAACGTATGTTCAAGTTCAATGCATTTTGCTGATTTTTCTTGTTAATCCTTTTTCAATT
>PGTU02011954.1:0-16452 GCA_002896215.2 Cicer echinospermum | reverse complement strand
AAATAAATTTAATTTTAATTTTGTTGTACCGGCATCCATCTTTTAAAAGTACCAAATAATTTACCTATTTTTTTATCCATTCTGAAATGATTAGATTAGATCTCTTTTAACTAAATTATAGATTAGATGGCCCCAAATGAATACTATATTGGAAGATAAATCTCGGAGACAACGAGGGGCAAAGAGGATTTACATGATGATGAAGACACAGTGAGACAACATAATTAGTGTCACATTAAAGAGATCAACGTTGGGGTGGTAGGCTCATGATTGTTCTTTTGACTTAAGGAAACACAATTGATGAAAGCCAAGCACAAGAAAGACAAGGCTCTAAGGGGTTTTCATGCTTGCTTCCTTTGGACCCCTTTAGCACTTGCCTGCCTTAAAGTTTTTTCCACCAAACATATATAGCTTGTGTTAACTTCAAGGACAAAAAGAAGCATTTTTAGAAGGTAGCACTTGGACATCACTCTTATATGTATATATGTGCATACGTTGTGTTGGAAAATGTTGGAATAATTTGAAGCTTATCAAAATTATGATGGTTGTGTATGTATATTTTTAAAGTGTATTATTGCATATTTATTTCAAGTGTGTTAGTCGATAATAATTTATATAATAATGTTTTAGCAATTATTTTCGTGTATTTGAAAATAGGAAATGATTTAGATAAAATTTGGATTGTAGACCATAAATTTTTATATGTTTTGATCTTTGATCTATTTACTGAGGTGTTTCTATATATAGAGAGAGAAATTCATGTCATTTAATGAAGACAAAAAACTTTTCATTAATTTCGGATCATAGTTACATGTGAATAGATAAATATGACTAAAGTCCACGTCAGTACTTAATTATCAAGTTAATTTAGTGTGAGAAACCATAAATTTATATTTGCATCTTATTTTTTATGATTTGTGCATGTTGTTTTTTTTCTTCCGAATTGCATACAATTTCTTTAGTATTATTTGATTTTCATGTAGATTGGATAAATGTATTTGACATGTATTATTTTGTAGAAAATGATCATTTTATCTTTGGAAATTAGCTTGAATGAAATGATTTTTAGTTTGAGTCACTGTGGAAGTAATTTGGAGGCAAAAAGGATGACGAAAAGAATCCCAATCACCATATGTCAACTACCACAACCATACTTTTTATTTTGCTAAGTTTGAAAAGAAACATATTCAAGGTGTGTCACCGACATGACCATATTTCGTGTTTAATTTTTTTGTTCATGTAAATTATAGTGATACCAGTTACGATTGTGTTTTATAAGATGAAGTGTCATTTCTAATTTTTTAATTGAATTCAATTACACTCGAATCACTTTCGCTCTCAAGTATAAATAGGACTTAGAAACACTTGTCTAAGGTTTCTAAACTGAGATTTTGGTGGTGCTTTAGAGGCTAAAATCAACTCTTATTTCTTCTCCTTCTCTAATTTTCCGGTTTGAATGTTCTTAATCTATTTCATGAATTCTTTTTCTATTGTATTTGAGTAAATTTCTTATTTTTAAGATTGAGTATAGCTTTTAATAGATTGATGATGATGACTTTTTTTATTTAATTCCTATTGAACTTTCATATTGTTGTGTGGATTTGTAAGATCCCTTATTTGTGTAATCATAAGTATTAGGGAAAGGATAGAGAGGTGAATTTTTGTATTGGAATGGTAAGAATTGAACTTGAGATTAAAATCACAAAATTGGATTTGATCTTTCAAGAAGTAAATGAATTATCATAAATTTTAAAGAATTTAATTTAATGCAGACACTCCAAGAAGATGAGTTGCTTTAATTGAACAGGGTTCTTTAATATATAGAGAAAAAACATTAACTATATTATGATAATTATAATTTGATTCAATCTTAATAAAAAGAAGAATCAATCTAGATTCATTAGTTATCATTAACAACTCTAATCATAGAAATCATATTTGATAATATAAAAATCTTCTTTGGTTTCTTGCATTTTCAACTCATTTTATTTTGTAGTTACTAAAAAATAAATAATTTGATAATGAAAAATTGTTGTAACATTGTAACTGTGAAATAGTAACATTTTAGGCTTAATTGCAGTTTTGGTCCCCCTATTTTAACTGAATTGTGAAAGTAGTCCCTCCATTTTGTTTCTCCCCAATTTTGGTCCCCCAAACAGAATTTTAGTCCAAAACTTGATGAAATTTTATTTTTTAAAGTCGTACTACACCATTTATGGTCATATATTTCAGGTACAATTGTTGCAAATGAGATCTTGAGGCATTGTGTGACTTAAATAAATGCAAAAAAAGTAAAATTTCATCAAGTTTTAAACCAAAATTCTGCTTGGGGACCAAAACTGGGGATAAACAAAATGAGGGGACTACTTTCGCGATTCTGTTAAAATAGGAGGACCAAAACTACAATTAAACCTAAATTAAATAATGTGACATGTTAATATTTTCTTTGATATATAATATTTTGGTGCCATGTAAGTGTAACACAAACTTATCATATCATCAATTATATAATTATTTCATGGATGCCTGTGACATGAGATACACGAAATCAACCTAATATAAAATTTTATAATATATAAAAATAATATAAACAAACATATATTACCAGATAAAAATAAAAATTAATTCAACTCAACTAATATATAGAATATATAGATATAATATAAAGTAATAAATTTTTTTTCGTTGGTAAATAGAAACTGTCTTAAGTTATTTTCTTACTTGTGATCTAACATTATCCACCAACCACATCTTCAATTATAATACGTTTTGTAATTTAAAATAGTTTGTATTAGAAATAGCAAATTCATATAAAATCATAAACATTAATAACTTAGTTATACATAAAAATAATGGTAAGAGTAGTAATAACAAAAGAAAAAAAAAATATTGTCCTTGTTATCCCTTACAACAAGTAGCTTTCCATCTCATGGCTCAAAACCCTTCAACTTCAATTATTCATCTTTTACTCTCTCTCGGATCAATTCCTCCCACAACATATCTCTTTCCTCACTCTCCATTACTATTTCCATTTTCTCTTTTTCTAAATTAGCAAAAAATATATATTAATCATTTTGAATTTTCCAATTTCTTCAATTTTTTTTTATAAATTTTCCAATACTCAAATTCAGAAACTTTGGACCAGAATCTTATAATTAGGGTTTCCTTCTTTTTTTTGAAAAGTTAATAAATTTTGGGTTTTTATTTTGATGTGATGAGGTGGTTGGTCATGGAAATGTGGAATTGGAAAAATATCCATTGGTTGTGAGCACATGGCCGTTTATTGAAGCTGTGAGATCTGCTTGGAGAGCTGTTGATGGTGGCTCTTCTGCTGTTGATTCCGTTGTTGAAGGTTGCTCCACTTGTGAAGAACTCATGTGTGATGGAACAGGTGAATGAAGAACTTTAATCTTTGGAACATAATGATTTGGACTCTTCAATATTAATTTTGTTCACTTTTTGTTTTTGTTGTATTGAATGGAAACTTCAAATTGTCTTACTTTCTTTTATTTTTATTTTTATGTGGAACTGATAGCATGGTTTTAAATTGCGGTTTGGTTGCGGTTACGCCGTGAACTTTTATATATACCAGTAAAATGCGGGACAATTGTAGTTGCAGACTGCAATTGCGAACAATGAATGGTAGGGTGAGTTAAGTTTTGAGGATGTTAGCATGATTTAATTAAGCACTTATTCAATAAGCGCTTATCTTATTCAATAAACATATCGTATAAGGTCTTACATATAGGCTTTGTATAAGTTATTGTACGGAAATCATAAAAATAAGCTGAAAACAACTTATGGGCACATCACAAGTTAGTTTCATAGTAAACTTTTTTGATTACCACACAAGTGTTTATGTTATTATAACTTATAAGTTTAAGTGATCTTTTCCAAATGTATCCTTAATCATATAGTGTGAGCATGCTTTAACAAGTAATGTTGTGATATTTGGTAAGATGATGATATATGATTAGATGGCCGTATAAAATAGTTTACAATATCATAGTATAGTTATTAAACACTATCATAGCCATTATTCGAGAACATTTTGTACTATATAGCATATTGCAGAACAATAATTTTTATTTAAATTCCACTAACTATAGCGCCACTATTTAATCACACTGAACACACACAATAGATGATCCTTTTGAGCTTGTTTGTTCATGTTAAGACTTAAGTGTACTTGGCACACCTTCTGAGTATCCTATTCTAAACAGTTGGTCCGGGTGGGAGTCCAGATGAGAATGGAGAAACTACAATTGATGCTTTGGTCATGGATGGGGTAACTACTAATTACCATGTTCTTTAGTTGTTATTACTACCTCCGTCTTATTTTAAAATCTATAAGCACCTTTTTACTTTTTCACGTAAATTACGAAATGTAGGTAGTGTATTTAATGTGTTCATTTTATATACGAATGTTCCTAAAATACTCTTTTGTATATATATATATATATGTTTAATTTTGACTTTTCATCTTTCAAGACTCTCACTAGTATTAATTAAGAGTATATTTGAAAAAACTAGCCAGCGTATCTAGTAATTTTAATTTGAAATGATGCTTATATTTAGGGACAATGTTTTTCCTTTTCAAATGGTGCTTATATTTAGGGACAAAGGTAGTAATTTCATTGTAAAATGCATGATTTTTGGTCATATGTTCTGCTAAGGGAATACATAGGTGACTATGGAAGTAGGAGCTGTTGCTGCCATGAGATACGTAAAGGATGGAATCAAAGCTGCTAGGTTAGTGATGCAACACAGTGAACACACTTTGCTTGTAGGAGAGAAAGCATCAGAATTCGCAATTTCGATGGGTCTTCCAGGACCTACAAACTTGAGTTCATCAGAATCTATAGAGAAATGGACCAAATGGAAACAAAGTAGCTGCCAACCGAATTTCAGGAAAAACGTATTCCCTGCAAATAGTTGTGGTCCTTATCATCCGATTAACTATCTTGACCTTTCTGATGAAGCATGCTCCATTACTGATCAGAATCAAAAACCAAGACTACTTCATGTTGGTCTTCACAGCCATGATACTATATCAATGGCTGTTATTGATAGAGTAAGATTATCTTAACAACATAAAAAAGGATTTTTATGCATCTTATTGTTGTTGCAAATGACACTTTTTTATTTGTTAAATAGATGGGACACATTGCTGTTGGTACATCAACTAATGGAGCAACATTCAAGATTCCTGGCAGGTAATGTTGGTGTCAATATTAGAAGTTGGAAAATCTTTTCATTTCTTGAATGGTCAAATTTGATTTCCTTCATAGCTATTTTTTTGTCTTATTTTATTAAATTCACTCGCCAAAATGGAATTAGCCAACTAGAGAAAATGAATATCTGAAAACACTGAACAATGTTTGAACATTCTTTTAGAATTTTCAGGAAAATTTCAATCTATTTTTAAAATGCATTTTCAAAAACTTCCATAATGTTTTCTCTAATATTTTATTTTATCAGTGGAAATGGAAACTTGAAAGACCCATTTAAAAAGCATATGCTCAGCATGTGATGGTCTCTCTTCGAATTTTTTTCTTGATTCATGTAGTGATGTCCCTATAGTCGGATCCTCAGCATATGCTGTTGATGAAGTCGCGCATGTTGTGCAACTGGACCGATGCGATTCATGATGCGCTTCCTTCCATGGTTAGTATGGAAACTCCATATTCCTCTAGTTTAGATTCTGAAACGCTTTGCTTTTGATGTTTTGACTTTCAATATTAAAGTTGTATGTGATAATTGCGTCCTAACAAAAGTCTAGCAACAATTATCATAAAGGAGCTAATATTGCATATTTTGGTGCTTCTTATTAAAGCTATGTTAATCTCAGGAACGATATTCCGTTAGGTGAACATACACGACCCTCATGCAGTGTCTCAAATAGCGCAGCATAGTGCACACTATGGCGCTACAAAATTTTGGCTTTAGATGAATCTACTATGAGCCTTATTCTTGTATAGTTATAGTCATATAATAATATTTTAATTTGTTTTCTTCTTAATGAGGACTTCACAATAATACTTCTTTTTCATTTCAGCTATCAAGTTGTGGAAAGAGGTGAGTGAGAATGAACCTAAACTTGCTGCTAAGGATGCACATAGCGCGATACAAAGAAATTTCCCAACTTTTAGTGGAGCGGTCGTTTTGGCTTAATAAAAAGGGGAACACTGCCGAGTGCCTGCCATGGCTTGGACTTTAAATCTTCAGTAAGGAGCCCTGCATGAAGATGTAGAAGTCTTACTGTGTTACCCTGAAAGATAAACCTATTCAAGAAATTGGTACCCATCAGCATTTAAGTTTAAGTCATTATGCTAATTGTGTTGGTTGGAAGAAATTTGAATGGCATACAAAATGTACTTAAAATGTAACATAACCTTATTTCTTATATTAAATGAGAATTTAACATGGATTGTGCAATATTCCCTTATTGTCGTAATTTTATCAAACAACAATGCTTGCATGAAGATTTCAGACTACAGATATTTCAATATTGTCAAGTGTATGAAGTGCAATTAATCAAACTTTTTTTTTTTGAAGGAACAATTAATCAACTTAACTAGTTTAACTATTTGCGCTAACATCTCTCTCTGGGTATAATGCCGCAGGAAAACTTTATTATTCTTGTAGTGTAAGGAACTTCCAATTATGATGATTGATATTTTGACGCGATTATGATTTTTATTATGCTGACGCGATTATGATTTATTATTATGCACGTGCGTGCAATATCAAATTTTTTACTCTAACTTAAAATGAATTGTTTTAGAGGATCTAGTTTCAGTGTTTGTGCTATATCATCCATGTTAGCACCAGAATTGTTCTAACACAAAGCATCAAACTTCCCCTTTACCCTCACTCACTTATTTTTCACAAACTATTCTCTTCCAAAACCAATATTCCTGCCACACTTTCTCCATCTGTTCAAGCGGCACATTTTTCGTCTCCGGTAGAAAAAAGTACACAAACACCGTCATCCACCACCACCAACCTCCAAAGAAGAAGAAAATCCCAGACTTAAAGTGACAAAGCATGGACAAAAAACTCTGAGCAACAACAAAAGTAAAACAAAACTCACTGCTACTGTTATACTTTGTCCAACTGATCTAATTCCCAAGGAAAATCCACTTGGTACTAACCAACCTAGTGGGCCGCCATGACCATCCAAAACCAGCAACATAGATACATATCATTACCAAACCAATAAGCATACCCTTGTTAATCCACCATGATCTTTGAGATGAAATGCCATTATGCCTCCAACTATACACTTGTGATACAAACATTTGAATTCCTCCAACTATAACAAAGTTCTCCTTCCAAGTTTATCTACCACGAGCATTGATATGAAAGTTGAACATGTACTGTTATACCTGTTATTAGAAATAAATATTAGTTAGAGTTGGTTTCTATTAGTTAGAGTTAGTTTCAGTTGGTTACTTGGTTTGTTAAGCCTTCACTAACTCTATATAGAACCTATCATATATTCGTTTTGCATAATTTTTCTCATTCAATCTGATACAATTTTTTTTTCCTTCTATTTCTCTCTTTTATATCTTGATATCAACATTTTGCATATTCTATTACCTGTCATAACAGATGATAACAATGATGCACTTTCTCCTAACCCAATTGTTCTAAAAAGTAAAGGAGCATAGAAAGCAATGACATTGATCCCTGTCACTTGTTGGAAAAATGGTATTGCTATTGCCGTTACAAGTTGAGGCCTATATCTTCTTTTCAATATAAGCTTAAAATGGCTGTTGTGGACTTGTTTTTGTTGAAGTAGAAGAATTTGCTTTAGTGAGATCATCGAGTTTGGATTGCACGTCTTCTACGCCTCGAATTCGTTGAAGTATTCGCTTTGCCTTTTGA
Organism: Cicer echinospermum; assembly: GCA_002896215.2. Classification (NCBI taxonomy): domain Eukaryota; kingdom Viridiplantae; phylum Streptophyta; class Magnoliopsida; order Fabales; family Fabaceae; genus Cicer; species Cicer echinospermum. The sequence continues at coordinate 8,559 of PGTU02011954.1, read as the reverse complement.
TGATCTTGGCTTGTTTGGATTAGGCTATTTGGTGTTTCTGGAAGGAAAAGTGCACCTAATGTTAGGAAAGAGGCTGGAACTGCAGCCATGGCTAGCGAAACGCGCCAACCATAACTACCTTTAATCTTCTCTGTTCCATAATTGATTAGATTAGCAGATAAAGCGCCGATGCCGATGCTTAATTGGAAGCCATTGTTTATTGCCCCTCTAAATCTTGGTAGTGCCATTTCAGAGAGATATAGAGAACTGCCTGCAAAAACCAGCACACAAGTGAAAGAAATTGGTCATTTTAATATGATAATAGATTTGTATTAGACAATTTACTTTAGAGAAATTTCTTACATATTAGTTTGGGTTCAGTTGGATTAGCTTCTAGTTTATTGAAGTTTTTTTCTTTCTTTCAATTTTCCATTAAAATAAACAAAAAGTCCTTAGAGACCACGTTTCAGATAAACATCATAATTACGCCTATAACATAAACGTTTATCATATAAAGAATATGAGAGCGTATGTATAAGCTATTTCTATTTTTGGAGAAGTAAATGAGAGTTACTGAAAAATTGAGATGTAGAAGCTAATTTTCAACTTATTCAAAAAGCAAATGTTTCAAAAACCTATTAATTATGATATTTCTTTTTCTATATAAGTGCTTGTAAAAGAAAAGTATGACAGCAAAGAGATACTGGCTACCTGGTTTGCAAAACCAACCCCAACTCCGAGCATAAGCCGACCGACTATGAGCATGTACACGTTAAAAGCTGCACTCCAAGGGCTGTACCGGCGAGGAACGCAGTGCCGCCTGCAATGATGGACGGCTTGCGACCGAAGACACTGGTGACATAAGAAGCTAAAAAGGAAGTAAAAAAAACCAGCAACATAAAGAGAGGATGTAAAGAGGTCAATAATTGACTGTCAAACAAGCAATAGTTGCTAACTGTGACGTCTTCTTTCATCTTAAGGTATATGTTGTGGAAGAACTTATTCAGAAATGGTTCCATTGATGTCACTCCACCTGTTATACCAATGTCATAGCCAAATATGACACCTCCCATGGCAGCCATCATACAAGAGAGAACAACATAAAGGGTTATCCTGCCATTGTTCTTTTGTCCACTTTGACATGTTATAGCTAATCCAACTGCCATTAAATTTTTTCTTTAAGCTTACAACAGATAGAAGCTTAGAAGACAAAGATAGTTTGAGAGTTTTGAGTTTAAGCTAGAATATTGATAAACAAAGAACTGCAGCTACTGCTATGCTATCAGAGACATAGGCACAACTTGTCGAACTTAATTATTAATCATCGTGTGTTTATTGTTTACGTTTTTTTTTTTGTTTCTTTGTTCTTTTGGACCAGAGTTATTGTTCTAACGATTGGTATCAAAGCGTAGATTTTACATTATACGACTTATATTTAAATACTCTTATCCAAATTACAACATTACTCCTGAACCAAACCAACAACAAATTCACATCTAATGTAAGCAAATAATGTCTCTTGATTTAGATAGTCAATTGGCAGCACTGAACATGAAGTCCAAGGTGGGGTATGGTAAGCATTAGAAGTTTATTGGTTTGAATGTTCAACATATTGGTCATTTGGAGTAACTTGTTTAGAGTGTTTGGAAGAATTTATTTAGAGTTTATGTAGGCTTATTTCATAACATAAATAAACACTTAACAATTGAAGTTCATTAACCATTAACCATTGATTTGCTTTCAACTTATTATAATGTTAAATGTAACTTTCATATTAATTTTTAAATAAGCACTTGGCTATAAGCTTCCGACAATAGCTTATTGATTAAGAGTTTTACTATTATTTTAATATATCGTTGAGTTTTTTTTTATTGTTTTGTACTATACTCAACTGAAATATGATGACTTTTGTTATCAAGGTCTAAAATAAAAGAACTTTCTTCCACATGGCATGTCTCTTTCAAAATAGTGACAAGGACTTGCTTCTAACCATGTGCTTAGAAACAAAATCAACAGTTTGATTGATGATTTAAGGGTTGGCCGGATGGGACCAATTATACAAAGAGTTAATGGATTTTGGCCTATTTATATCCTTGTTTTGCATTGATGCAATGAACATCACAAGTTTAGTTGAATTTCTATAAATAAGATAAGAGTGGAAAGGAAGAGTTGAATCTTCAACTGCAAATCTCACCAATAATATTTATTCAAATTAAACTGCACCTACAACAATGAGTCAAATGCACTAGCATCTACATCTACATGGAACCTTAACTCTACATCTTCATCAAAAACTTTAAGACATCTAATTTTATATATAAAAATCAGATCATTTTTTTAGTCAACGTGAGACTTAACCGCTTATATTTAAACTCAACATAAATAAAATTTAATAAAAGTTTGTAATATTACCACACATTTAGAGAAAAATTACAAATATAAATTTACTCACCAATAATATTCTCTTGTGTACTTTTATATATATGATTTTAATTGCTATGCATTGTCAATCTAAAATGTTTTAAATTGTGAGCATATCAAAACTATTTAAAGAGATGAATTTTAGAGGTAGTTTAAGTAAAAATTAAATATTTCTACTAATTTAACGGTTGTGATTGATTTACAATGTAAATGTCTTTTTACATTGATAATATATATAAATTAAATCCTAAATATATATTGTTGGATTTTGAGTTTCAAAAACTATTTAAAATCACAATTTATGCCATCAAAGATATTACTGGTTGAGTCGCGGACTAGGTCGCTCTCTTTAAGACGTTTCGCGGCACTGCCCAAATTGTGCAAGGCAGACTATCAACCACGAAGTCCCCAGGATAAAACAGCCCAGATTCACTGTATCGGAATTCTACTGCACCGTAGAAAACCGTTCTAGACTTACACCCTCAATATGGCAGTTAAAGTCACTCTCAATATGACAATTAAAGTCACTCTCAATATGGTACTATGACCATTCATAACTAGGACATAATAACCGCTCAAAAAGACAAAAACGAATAGACTACGGCATAATAACCGCTCTAAAAACAAAGTGACTACGACATAGCAACCGCTCTAAAAACAAAAGGACTACGGCATAACTACCGCTCAAAAAACCGAAAGGACTACGGCATAACAACCACTCTAAAAACAAAGTGACTACGGCATAACAACCGCTAAAAAAAAACCGCTCAAAAAACCGAAAGGACTACGGCATAATAACCGCTCTAATACCGAAGGGACTGCGGCATAATAACCGCTCTAAAACCAAAGGGACTGCAACATAATAACCGCTCTAAACCGAAGGGACAGAAAGAAAGGGGAGAAGTGGCTCGAAAATTAGGCGAGCAGAATATAAGAGGGAGAAAAGAGAAAGTTGGGAAAAGCATCCAACTTTGGTGTATGTTATCTTGTGATAATTGGAAAGAGAATATGCTGAATATACCTCATATTAATTGTTATTGATATGAAAGAATTAAAATGATATGTTACAATAGAGATTTCCTAATTTATATAGGAGCTATCAAACTTAACTTCCTAAGAGAATAATTAGGAAATGGTTAATTGCCTAACTAACTAACTTTGACTAGGTACAAATATAACTAAGATCCCCCCTCAAGCTGGGCCACATATAGTAGTGAGGCCTAACTTGGCAATAAGAGTATGAAAAGGTGAAGGATCTAAGGCCTTAGTAAAAATATCCGCCAGCTGAAGATGAGTAGAAATAGGGAGAAGATGAAATAGTCCTTGTTGCAACTTTTCTCTGACGATATGGCAGTCCAAATCAATATGTTTAGTACGCTCATGGAATGAAGAATTAGATGCGATATGCCTTGTAGACTGACTGTCGCAGTACAGCAGGGCTGGTGCAATAGTTGGCAAATTTGAAGTCGTTAAGGAGGTAAGTGAGCCATTGTATTTCGCACACCGTTGATGCCATGGCTCGATATTTTGCCTTAGAAGAAGATTTAGAAACTGTAGGTTGCTTTTTGGACTTCCATGAAATGAGTGAATCACCCAAAAAAATACAAAACCCGCTCACGGAGCGCCTAGTATCAGGGCAGTTGGCCCAATCACTATCACAAAAAGTTTTAAGTTGAACATAGGATGAAGAAGACAACATAATGCCTTGTGCTGATGATAATTTGAGATAACGAAGAATTTGTATGGCAGCGTCATAATGAAATTTTGTAGGGCTGGACATAAATTGGGAAAGTTGTTGGATTGCATAACTAATATTTGGCCGTGTATTTGTCAAGTAGATCAACTTTCCACTGAGTCTTCTGTAGGATGCTGGATCAGTGAGAGGTTGGCCTAAAATCCTTGCTGAATTTTGATGTTTTCTACATAGGTACAGAGCATGGTTTAGAGGCAAGCATACCAACATCAGATAAAATATCTAAAGTATATTTTCTTTGGGAATATGTATACCAGATTTGGATCTAGCAATTTCAAGGCCAAGAAATTATTTCAAGTGACCTAAATCTTTAATTTTGAAAGTACAATTCAAAAGGATTTAATTTCGGATATTTCATCGATGTTGTTTCCAGAAATTATGATGTCATCAACATATATCAATAAGGCAGTAAAGGACGAGAAAATGGATTTAATGAATAAAGAGTGATCTGAATTGGATTGAGTATACCTTTTGAAATGAGAGCAGAGGAAAGTCTAGCAAACCATTGCCTACTGGACTGTTTTAAACCATAAAGAGATTTGTGAAGTTTGCAAACAATATTTGGATTATGAGCCAGTAACCCAGAGGGCAATTGCATATAGACTTCCTCTTCTAAATTTCCATGTAAAAAAAAGCATTATGAAGATCTAACTGATGCAAATGCCAATTATGAGATGATGCAAGAGCAAGTAAGAGTCTTACAGTAGTGAGCTTGGCTACATGTGAGTAAGTATCAAAATAATCAATGCCTTCAATTTGATTGAAACCTTTGGCAACAAGGCGTGCCTTATAACGTTCTATAGAACCATCAGCGTTATATTTTACCTTATAACCCATCGACAACCTATGGGCTTCTTACCTTGTGGTAACTCAGTAAGAGTCCAAGTGTTGTTCTGATCAAGTGCTGTTAGTTCATATTGCATTGCCTGAGTCCAATTACTGTCTGTGACAGTCTGTTTAAAGCTGGTAGGTTCACGAACATCAGAAATAGATGAAATAAAATGATAGAAAGAAGGTGACAATTTAGAATAAGATAAGACATGGGATAAAGGATACAATGTATCAAACTTATGGTGCCTAGCATGTGCAAAATTACACTCAAAATCGTGTAAGTATGCAAGGGCCTTCTTAGGCCTAGAAGACCTACGAAGAGTATCTGGATGTACATCAAAATCAAATACAGGAGAAGTATGTAAATTGTTAGAACTAGTATCAAGACTAGATGAAGCAGATGGAGTACTATCATTAGTAGAGTTGTTAATAGAAACAGTATTAGGCAAAGGCATGTCAGTATCATCAAACAAAATAAAAGAGTCATGAGAATCATCATTAATATGTAAGGAAGGAGAATTAGGATTAGCATATGGAAAAACATGTTCATAAAAACTATATTCCTAGAAACAAAGGTGACATGAGTATGTAAATCAAACATCAAATAACCTTTAGTTCCTTCTCTAAAGCCAAGGAAAATGCACTTGGTGGCCCTTGGATCGAGTTTAGTTCTATGGTGAAGTAAAGTGGAAGCATAAGCAAGACAACCAAAAACCTTCAAATCCATAAAGGTAGGAGATTGTTTATATAACATTTCAAAAGGGGTCTTATTATGTAAAATAGGGGTAGTTAACCTATTAATAAGAAAAACAACATGATTAATAGCAAAAGACCAAAAATTCTTGGGTAGTTTAGAGTGGAAAAGAAAGTGATCTAGTCACATTAAGAAGATGACGATGTTTCCTTTCAACAATTGAGTTTTGTTGGGGTGTCTCAACACAAGAGGTTTGATGCAATATGCCCAAACTAGAATAAAATGGAGGCATATTGAATTCAATCCCATTATCACTGCGGATTTTCTGGACTTTTGTATTGAATTGTGTTGAAACAAAGGAAACAAATTTTGAAGGAGCATACGAGTTTCAGATTTAGCATGCATTAAAAATAACCAAGTAAATCGTGAATAATCGTCAACAATAGTTAGAAAATATTGATGACCATCAAAAGAAGGGACACTAATAGGACCCCAAATATCAACATGTATAAGATCAAAAATATGTAAAGAAACACTTTCACTAAGGGAAAATGGGAGTTTAGACATTTTTTCCAAATGACAAGAGTCACAAATCAGATTTTTATTAACTGAAATGTAAGGAAATTGTTTACACATTTGTTGTAACACAATTATTGATGGATGGCCTAATCTAAAATGCCAAACATCAAATTTATGTGGTAAGGTAGCATTAACAAAGGCAGTACAATGGTCATTAGAAACATGATCAGATTCAGTAGACAAAACTATAGCAGAGGCAGGAATATGATCAAGAATATAAAAGACTATTACGATGCTCCACATGCCCAATCGTCTTCTGGGTATGCAAATCCTGAATTGTACAAAAGTTCTTAGAAAATAAGAGTTTGCAATTCAAATCATTCGTGAGTTTTGAAATAGATATTAAACTGAAATTGAACTGAGGAATAAACAACACATTTTGCAAGTAAAGATTAGAGGTAAAGTAAACATGCCCTGAAAAATGTGCAAAGAATAGACGAACCATTTGGAAATATAATAGAAACGGGTTCAATTTGTTTAATTGAAGAAAAACATTTAATAAAGGGGCAAACATGATCGGAGGCCCCTGAATCCATAATCCCTAGAGAAAGAGGATTAGAAACGAAACCTGTATTGGAAATACTTGATACCATGTGATTGGATTGATCTGGAACAGAATTCTTGGTTGCAGCATCCGATTTAGAATGATGTAGTAGATTAATCAAAATCTGATAATCTTCTTTGCTAAGATGATTGTTGGAATCGGGTTGTTGTGGAGGCTGGGAGAGAGAAGAATTCTTGGAATAATTTGTTGAAGACAAATTTGCAAATTGGTTTTTACGATAACCCGGTGGAAAACCTGTTTGAAATAACATGTGTCTATGGTGTGATCATTTTTATGGCAATGAGTACAAAACATGGAAGGACGAGGCTGGCCACGACCACAACCATGATAGGATTGCCCACGACCTTGATTGAAATTGTTGGGAGCATTGATATTAAAAGCAACAGCAGTATCAGGTGGATTGTGGGTTGAATTGGGGACAAGATCTTGTTGCACAACAAGAGAATACACTTTGCTAATTGAAGGTAAAGGATCCATAAATAAAATCTGTGTGCGAACGTTATTGTAATTTTCATTCAAACCTTTTAGAAAACAAGAGATATATTCTTGATGCTTGAAATCGCGAACTGCTGTGCTGAGCTTGCAAGAACAAGGAATAGGGCATGCACATGATGGTGTTGGGCGAAGATCCTCCAATTCATCCCATAGAATCTTCAAATCGGTGAAATAGCTAGACAAAGAACGTTCACCTTGCTTGATTGGATGGAGATCACGGAGGAGATCGGAAAGTCGAAAATGATTTCCTTGAGTGAAATGATCACAGAGATCAGCCCATAACTCTGATGCTGAATCAATGCAGATGGTACTTTGCGATATATGGGGAGATAGGGTTTTGTTATCCAAGAGATGACCATGTTCTTGCATCTTTCCCAAACCTCAAAATCCGGATTCGTGGGTAAGGGCTGAGGCAAGGTACCATTGATAAAACTGAATTTTGTTCTTGGATGAAAGAGCACGACGCATCAATTTGCTCCATGTGTGATAATTGTTGTCATTTAAAAAGAACCAAAAACCAAAGTTGCGCCGGGGTTCTCGCCGGGATGCAAAAATAAGGGCTTCTTGGATTTAATAATGAGTCTTTGGATGAAAACAAAGAAGGGGAAATTTCTGAATCGGAGGAAGAAGCCTCATGTTCATCTGCCATTTGAAGATGGTGAAGGAGAAGTATGAGGGAAAGTAAAGGTAAAGGTAAAGAGAGGAAACGCAGAAAAAAATTTACATTGATATCATGTTATCTTGTGATAATTGGAAAGAGAATATGCTGAATATACCTCATATTAATTGTTATTGATATGAAAGAATTAAAATGATATTTACAATAGAGATTTCCTAATTTTATATAGGAGCTATCAAACTTAATTTCCTAAGAGAATAATTAGGAAATGGTTAATAGCCTAACTAACTAACTTTGACTAGGTACAAATATAACTAAGAGTGTACTTTTCACAATAGCTTGAAACTCATTATATAGTGATGGAAGCAAAGTCACATATGTTTTCTAAACAATGTGGACTTTGGTATGTATAGAATTGAAACTACACAAAATATGATAGTTTTCCAAAGTAGGATTTCAAAAATTATTTCTTTCTAATGTGGGACTTGAATTTTAAACAACATGTTTCTTTCCACTTGAATTTACAAAAAATATTTCTTTCCAATGTGGGACTTGAATTTTAAAACAAGTATCTTTCCACTTAAATTTACAAAAAAATAACAACGACAACAACAACAACGACA
>PGTU02011953.1:0-10955 GCA_002896215.2 Cicer echinospermum | reverse complement strand
CATAAAATACGAATATTTGAAAAATTATTAAAAAAGTTACTTCCAATTATTAAAATCTATCATCTATTATATATATTTAAAATAGACTCCGATGCCACAACAACTTATTTTTTTTACAAACTTTTGATGAAATATATTCAATAATTTTTTTTTACAACAACTTCTCATGCTCGCAATTAAAATATCATAATAATAAAACAAATAAATTTAGACTACGCTACAATATAATTCAACATTGACATTTAAAAAAATATATTAAATTGTAAATCATATTTATAAATTTTTACATCTTATTTTGGGTTGTATTTTACACATTTCATTTCGCACATAAATACAAATATCATTATAATGTTGAAAAATAACATTAACTAATATCAAAGTCACAATGAGTCAAGACAATTATCCTATATAATAATTATCATCGAACGAATTTACACCAAAAATATTTTAAAATTAATAAAGATGATTGTGATATTACATGATTTTCTCCTACATTCTGATATATTTATTTTATCATATTCAATTATTATAAATCAATAAAGTAATTATTATGAAAATAACTATATTATAATATATAAATATTATTATAAAATTTATAATAATTAATTATTATATCCGCGCAGCGCGCGAGCATAATCTAGTTATAAATAGATGTTTGATACAAAAATAAACAAAACAAACATGTAATATGCGATAATAGAAAGAAGTAGCCATTATTCTTTGACAGTATTCAATCTCTTTCTTTTCCTTTTGTGTTCATACCAAACTACAATGGCTAAATCTGAAAAACTCAGACAACTTGTTGATGTACTCTTCTCCATTCGTTGACTGAATATAACTCTTCTTCTTCTTGTTATTATATATAAGAAAGCCACATTCTCAAACTCACATTCTCATTCTCAAACCAATCATGTCTTCCAAAGCCACTTAACCCACCGCAGGCACCCCAAAGCAATACGCCAAAGAACACGGTTTTACACTAAAAATTCAACATCCGATTTGAAGAAGCCACGCACCAAAATGGCCGATACGGATCATGGCACGGCGGTGGCGGTGGCGGTGGTCGTGATACAAGTAGTACTAAGGTCATTCGGTTGAAGAAGAGAAGATTGTACCGGCGGCAGAGTCTAACGTCAATTGCTGTGATTCGGTTAGGAGCAGTTGGCTGTGAATCCGGTTGAGGAAGCTCTGAGTCGGGTCCGGCCTTCTTCTTCTTTCTCAGTGGATGCTGGCCTGTATTCCGTAATGGTGAGGGAGAGAAAGGTAACAAAACTTCAATAATTTTGTTAAAATGGATTTAAAAAAATGCATAAAACTATTTTTTCCTGATTTTTTTCTTTCATTCCTCCATTGATTTCTGGTAGCCCTGCGAATTGAGCCTTGCAAGACCCTGCCTTTTTTCATTTTGCTGTTTCTATTTTTTTCTTGTAATTTTAGTGTGTGAATGTAATTTTAAGTGGTTAGGAGTTTTAAAAATGTCTAATTTGTGTTCTTGAGGAGCTTTGTTTATGCAATAAACTTCTATATCATTGTATCGTCACTTTACTAATGACTTTGATGGAATTGAAGCTTATTTATATATTAATATATAATATATATATATATATATTATATATAATATATATATATTTCATTGTAATTAAAATTGAACAGATAGACAAAAGAAGAAAACAGTGAATTTGCAGAATGCATAAGAATCGTTTCAAGAGTTTACACAGATGTCAGGGATGTCATTCCTGTGTTGAAACAGTGAATGAAGGACAAAGTCATGCACCTCAGTTAGATCTCTGTTTGGGTGGATGGAAATGAGTTTCACTTCACAATCACATTTCTTCCAATAATTAGCAGTTCAAACACGAGATAAAAAAGAAGGGCAAGAAGAACAAGAAAGAGAAGGATCCATTGAAAATTTAATAGATATTATATTATGCATATGTTGACAATTAATAAAATTATTGATAAAAAACTCTTATTACTGGTGCATACTCTCTTTTTAATTATACCGTATAAATTGTCATTAAAAGAATATATTCATAAAAGAATAAAACTCTTATTACGGTGCAACTCTCTTAACACGAGTATTATAGCAGATTAGGGTCAATATGAAGGAGGCATTTGAATTTAAGAGATAACACGCACCATGATATATTCCAAATTGAATATTTATACCGGGTCTAATGCACCCAATGACTATCCCGCACATACAAGGATTTTTAGCACTTTCAAATGTTTCGCCAAACATAATTAAGATTGTGACTAATGCTTGAACAAAGAAACTATTGATATGAAGATAAAGTGTAATAAAATCACTTATGTCAGCCATGAGAAGAGAGGATAATTAAAATAATCATCTCACCAAATTTCAGTCATTAGCCTTCAATAACCTTTCAGATAGACATAAAATCAATAAAATACCACAAATGCATCTACTGTGATTATTTCAGCTGGCTTTTTTTCTATGTCCACTATCAATAATATAAAAATATTACCAAAAGATAAACACTATTTTACACCTATTTAAATTAAAATATGATATGACAGATATAAATTGTGTGGGGACTTCTGTATAGGTAAATTAAATTCCCTACTTCAAATTACTATTAATAATATGATAAATTAAAAACATTTAATTTTTGACAGTTTCAATCACAACAAACTAAAGATTTAATTTACATGTTTTATTCATGTTCAATTCAGTTTGCGACAATCAAACTATTAAATTTCAACTCCAGTTTCGTATAAATAGTTGTGATGTTTCATATGTTTTGTATTAATGAAGGTTATTTTCCAAGAAGATGTTTCATATGTTTGTAATTTAATGAAGGTTACTTTTCATGAAGCGACTAAACACTTATCACAATAATTAGACAATGTTTTCATTAGTGACCTAAAATGAGCATCCTCTGGATGATCACGTGATCAAGATACCATACCATTCCCAAATGCCCGAGCTCCATGGAGTATACTTCAACTCATTGTAAGAAAAAAAAAGTATGTATTTGCTGTTTTCAATAAAATTGGGGTAAATTATTCAAGTTCATATTCACTAACAAAAAATATCTATTGTGACACTCGTATTTGTGATATATTTTTAATTTGTCATTAAAGATAGTTTTAGCTATAGTTAGAGTGTCCATTTCTTTTCTAAAAATATTATGGTAAAAAAAAATTAAATAACACACCAAAAATAAGTTTGCCCCTTTGTTTTTTGTACCATGAAAATGCAACTAAACCAAACACATTGATAAACCTTTCTTTTCTTTGTATTCTGCAAACCATTTCTCTGCTTAACTATTCTTACACTAACCCATACATCTCCAAAACCCTTAAATTCAATTTCGAACAAATCCTAAATTCACCTCCCTCTTTCACTTTGCGATTTGCAGTAGCAATAAGACTTTATTCTCTTTTTCAAATCATTTCAGGTTTGCGATTTCAATTTTAGTTTGGTATCTTGCTGTTAAGTGTCATTTTTTCGCGATTTTGTGATGGGTTGTGGGTTAGCGATTGTTCTGTTTTTGCGATTCATTCACACAACACACTATCCTCATTTTTGGATTAGGTTCATTTTTCTGATGTCTTTTTCTCTCTCTAAACTCTACAGATTCCTCCTGAAAAAACTCAACCTCAGACGGTCCTGCATCTATTCTAAAGTTATAAATTATTATTATTTTCACTTTTTTTCTATTGGTCAATTATCCATTTTCATTTATGTATGCATGCTACAATTCGCTAAATGGTTGATTCCGTTTATAATTTGGTTTGATCCACAAAGCTTACATATGTTTGGCTTGATTAGTAGGGAAAGGAATTATTATAGCAATTTATAGATGAGTTTCGTTATACAAAAATGCTCAGAGGAAGGTTCAGGCTTCTTGAGCCTTTGATCCTGATATTAATTGAAATTGATCCTACTTACTCATTACCATTAGGGTAATGTAGTTCTTCTATTTTTTTTTTCTTTTCATTTTCTTAATTTACCTCCATTCCCCAAAAAATTAAAGGAAAAATAAACTAATTTTATGTATTGAATAATCACCAAAGAGCTTTCAAGATTGTGTATCCATTGAATATTTTTAGTTTTAGAGAAGCATTTTATATATGTTGTATTTTTTCTAGGAGTAATTGATGAACTAATTGAATGCTTTTTACATCATTGTTAATTGTTTTTTATATACATTCAAATTTAAAGAAGATTTCGAATGGCGTCAGACATTCGAATTTTTGTATATATTTTTCCTTAGTTTGTGGTTAATTAGTTTTAAGGCATTTGATGAAGTCACAGACTCGAAGTTGTGGTGAGCCAAAGTTCCGATTGATGGAGGTTTTGTTGGATTTTGATCCTTGATTCCTAATTTTGACATAATAATAATTCAACAATGCTCCATACAATACATGATAAATCTAATATTTGAATTGAGCAAGATTTCAGGAACAACAATCAAATCCTACCACAGCTTGGGAACAGGTTGCTTGAAACACAAGAATCAACAAAAGTTGAGACTTTTGACTAAAGCAAATCGATTGGGAAATCGATTTCATGACAAGGGTGTAAGGAAACACAACTGTTTGTGTTGGTATAATCGATTGGGCAATCGACTGACTGAATTAGAAATTGAAAATGCACAAGTCAGTAGCATCCCAGTTTTGAATGTAATCGATTGACAAATCGATTATACAATTCACAAAGTAAAACTGATTGAAATCAATCGATTGGCAAATCGATTGGACAAGTCACAGTGGAACCCCAGTTTTAAGGGTAATCGATTGGCAAATCGATTACTTAAAAATCAGTTGCAAAATAACCTTTCCTGTGACATACAAATCGATTGGACAATCTATGTTGTAATATTTCAATCAAGTTAAATTTGGTCGAAATCGATTGGGAAATCGATTGAACCAAATCCCAGGTAAGAACGTTTTCAGACAAATAAATACAAATCGATTGGCACGTCGATTAGTATCAAAATAGCTGAGTCACTGACTTAAACACAATCGATTGGCAAATCGATTGACAGAACCTTTTGAAAACCCAGTGAACTCTGAGCATGTGACCAAATCGATTTTAAGTATTTGTTAATCGATTATGAAGACTTAACAAATCGATTACGAAATCGATTGATATGTGTTCAGTTTGAACATAACATCTGCAATCGTTACGAAATCGATTCATATCAGTCTTAACATAAATCACTGAAAATTATTGTTTAAAGAATCGATCGGTTAAATCGATTGGCTTATATATAGTTTCAAGATTCAAGAAAAACAAGCACACGATAATCGATTGGCAAATCGAATAGACTGGTTTATCACTTTACGAAATCGATTGGTAAATCGATTGATTCATATGTTTTTCAGAAACTATATAAACTGTCTTCAATCTTTATTTCAATATAATAATAACTAACAATGATATCAATCTGAAATATACTTTTGAATATTCTTGATATACAATAACACTTGGTTTAATACACTGAGATTACTTTTTCAGATCAAAGAAAAAAAGATTATCAACAATCAAAGTAGCTGGAAAAGTGATCTTGAAAGACAAGGGTTCTCATAAACATCTTTGAATATCCAGAATTGTGAGAAGCCACATTTGACCAAGATTGAAGACTACTTTTTGTTCTTCTTAATTCTGTTGTAATAATTCTTTGAAACAAAAACGAAAGCGAGAAAATCCACCTAGAAACTGGTGACTACTTTCTTGGGTGAGAGTGCTCAACAAGAAAGAGTTGTACTTTGATTCTGTGTTAGGTTGCTGAGTATCTACAAGGATCAGAGGGTGATCAATAGGAAAGAGATCATTAAGATAGATAGGTTTCGGGGAGGAAACTGGACAATCTGTAATTGACTCTTTCTATTGGAGAAGAAAATCTGAAATTCGTTTGGATTTGCAGGACTGGATGTAGGTTGTCAAGTTGACAACTGAACCAGTATAAATTCTTGGTGCAATCTTCTCTAACCCTTAACTCCTTTGATTTACTATATTGCTATATCTGTATATGTGATTAAAACTAGATGCATGTTAAACATATTCTGTAATAAGTAATATTGTTTAATCTGTTAATTTGACTTATATGCATCTTGGTTAATTTCATATCAATCTAATAAAACTTGCTCATCTTGTATGCCACAATTTAATTTCCGCTGTGTGTATGAAATTGATTTAATTTCATAAAGAACTGATACATTCTGATATATTCCGATTATTACGAGGTCATACATACCAACAGTATTACAATCACCGGAACAAACTAGTGAGGTTGTATTCAGAAGTTCATCTATTGTGGTCGTTGAAGCACCAGTAACATGTAAAGGTTCTACATTCCCTGGAGTTAATGACAAGCACAAGAATGTTAACATGATTACTGAGTTGTTCACCTCAAGGAGCCTCAAACACTGTGTTCACTATCCTTTGTATATGTGTTTAATTTGTTTATTTGTTTTATTGTGAGATTAGTCCTTGTTATTAGTTGGTTTGATGCTGATTTACGGTACTATAAGAACACAAGAATGTCGACATGAGAGTGTTTAAAGGAGGGGTCAGACATATTTTAATGGGTTTAATCTATCTTTCAGAATCACATCCGCCTGAAGTGTGATAATATATTATAAGGGTCACCAAGGATTAGCTAAGATTGGAGATCTAGGCTGACAACCTCTCTTGAAGCATAAAAATGCAAGAGTGTAAATAGGTATGCTCAGCTATATTCCAGTAAGTGGCAGAACTAGTCTTCAATTCTGTTGAATAAGTAAGTTGGCAAGCCTCAAGTAGCAATTTTCTACATCTTGATGTGGTAATTGAAAAGCAAAGAAAATGTTAAATAGTAATGACAATCTTCATGAGCAATGACATTCATTTACATTGACTTCAGTCTTAGCTTTGCATGGCCACAAGTGAAAAAATCACCTAAGCGTATTGCATAGAGAAGATTAAGACCCTATGTATCACCTCTTACTTATAAAATGGTTATTATGATTTTGAATCTTAATTCCTCTTAATTAGGGATGATTTCTTCTTGTTTGTGCATATATGTAATATTTTCCGATTATAATAGGAAAATATGATGGTTTTGATGTTGTAACATTCTTTTATGCTATGCTTAGAGCTTAGTAGCTGGATTACTTTTACAGCTATACATACGAAAAGACTTGCTATATCCATTAAATCACGTATCATGGAGGAGCCCAGACGTGTCTTTTTGGGTAATTGTTGTAATTATTTTCTCTACTTTGTTGCATGATTATTACTGGTTTATATATTTCCCTTCTTTTTAGGAGTTGCCTTTTCAAACATTTGGTTCATTTGTATACATATCATGCTGCACCTAATGACCTAAAGCAGCATGGTGGAGGCATGTTCTGATCCAAAAAAATTTATATATGAATCTAATACAATATATATATATTTAAAATCCTTACTAATGTTTTGTTTCATTACAAATGATGCTCATGAGGTGGTAGTTAATGACTTGAGATTTTCAATCAACAATAAGCTATGCTTTGTAACTTGTGGAGATGATAAAGTTATTAAGAGATAACATATTTTTTTTTAATCTACTAGATTATAGCTATATGAATGTATAGTCTTTAATATTAATATTGATGAGTGATCTTACATATAGGTATGGGATTTGAATGGAAATAAGGTCATGTAGCATCTTATTTATTCTGTTTTACGAGTCAGATAGAACTATCGGGTTTAAATTCTTCTATCACCCTCTCTTTACATTTGAATTTTTATTTATTTTATTTGAGGCATTCTAGAACTTGTTGTAGTGAATGCTGAAGATAAGATTATAGTGAACATAAAGTATATTGTTTCTTTTATAAAAAATATTATTAGGTGACTTCTTATTAAAAAAAGAAAAATGGTTATTATTACCAGGAAAAGTTCATATATATTTCTAAAATTTAATTGGTATACACCTACTACCCAAAGTGTAAATCATCTCTTATCAAAAATGATTTTAAACCTTCAATTTTTATGATAATAATATCAAAATTTACACATATAAGATGATATAACCATAATTGTTTTAATATTGTCAATGTTACAATTATGACTTTTTTTAATATAAAATAAAAATAGTATTTAAAACTTTAATAGTATTTTATTTAAATTGTAAATTAATATATAATTTTTTAAATATTATATTTATTTATACTTCTTTACATAGAGAGAGTAAGTGTTACGAATCTGAATAAAAAATCAACAAAAAATTAAGTTCCAAATCAATGTGAATGTATTTGGTGTCAAATTAGACAAATATATACTTTTTATGTTATATTTTAAAATATATTAATTTTAAATATTATTTTTATTTAATACTTCATTACATAGAGAGGAGAGAGGAGTAAAGTGTTACGAATCTGATAAAGAAATATAACAAAAAAAAAAAGTCCAAATGAATTGATGTATTTGGTGTCAACTTTTAGGACAAAATAATAAATTTTGTGTATTTTTGAACAAACAAAGTATTAACTAATTTTTTCCTTTTAATATATTAATATATAAAAACAAAATAATCTTATTTGGACAGTGTTAGGAAAGTGTAGAGCGATAAGTATTTATTAGGAAATTTTTTTATTTTCAGAACATTAGTGATTGATTTTTCTGATTCGGACAGTGTAGAGCGATAAGTAAATGACAATAATTTAATCAACACATTAATATTATCCTGGTTCCCCTTATAACCAAGGGTACATCCAGTCCTCTTGCACATTACAAGAGATTTCTCCACTATTGTCAAAAAATGTACAAATCCCACATTAGGATATCTGCTAGAAACTTCTAACAAAACTTCTAAGATAGTACACCACTATCTTAGATTAGACTACTTTAAGAAAGTACTACTTTCTTTTACAATTGATATAGTTTGATTTGGAATAAGAATATAAGAGATGTATAATGATATCAATCCAATATTACTTCAAATACTTTGAGAACCTTTCTGAATGATATGAAAATAAGATGCAAGTACTTGTGAAAAAAACAGAAATTTGTTCAAAGTTGTTCACGGTTTGATTGGAGGATTGTGTGTAGATTAATTTGAAGTTATAGATCTGAAAAATTGCATTGCTTCCAGTTGTATTCGAATACATGATGTATGTATTCGAATACACCTCTTTGTAAAGTTCAATTTTATTCAAAATTTGCACCTTGTATTCGAATACACAGTCATGTAGTCGAATACAGATTTGTTATTTTTGCCACTAACTTGCTGTTTGTATTCGACTACAGCAGGTCGTAGTCGAATACAAATGCGAAGCTTTTGCTACTGACTTAGCATCTGTATTCGAATACACTATGCTGTATTCAAATACAACTTTGTATTTTGTCAAAAATATTAGTTTTAAGACTTTGTTAATGTAATTTTGACTTTTGAAAATTCTTTATATGCATATGTAAAGATGAATGGTTCTCATGTATTTGAGCTATTGGTTGTATCATTTACCTTTACATTTAAACATCTAATATGTTTGAATTTAAAGTTTATCAATAAGATATTTGGACTTCTTTTTGAGCATGTTGCCTTGATCACAATCGTTGGTCTTTGTCTTCATCAAAAACATGTATTTGATTTTGACAAAACGTTGTTGTTTTGGAGAGATTGCATCATTCTAACATTACTCCCCCGTAATTTATGCGTACTCCCCCGTTGATCTTGAATGTATGTGATCAATTTGAAAACTTGTTTGTAGACCTACAAAGGTTTTTAAAGAAACAACAATACCAAATTTTCTCCCTCTTTTGACATGATCAAAAAGAAGGAAAAATATAAAATATAATTCAAGCGAAGCAACACATATTTGGGGAAAATTGCGAAGCTGTATTTGACTACATCCATGTTGTATTCGAATACATATTGTTCTGGGAACATGTATTCGAATACACATGGGTTGTATTCGAATACGAGAATTTCTAGAAACATGTATTCGAATACAATCATTTTGTATTCGGCTACGTTATCGAGTTTTTGCTTAAAAACTAATTTTTCCACAGAAATTACAACATGTAAAGGACATATTCATATATTAAGAAAAGATAACATCAAGGAATTAATCCTAACAACTTATCAAGAGGAAATTTTTAGATCTTGAAGAGAGATGAGAAGGTATAGATTGCAATTTAGAGATCGTTTTCATTTTAAATGTCAAATTCTCTTCGTATCTTGTAAAAAGAGTCTTTAGATAGAGGATTTGTGAAAATGTTTGCTAATTGATTGTGTGTATCCACAAAAGTTACTTCAACATTGCATTTGAGCACATGATCTCGTAGAAAGTGATGACGTATATCGATGTGTTTAGTCCGAGAGTGCATGATTGGAATGCATCCGAGATCAAGTCCATATTCATATAATTGCTGTTTGAGTCAGAGAATTTGTGCACAACAACTTCCTGCTGCTATGTATTCAGCTTCAGCAGTGCTAAGGGCAACACAAGCTTGCTTTTTACAGGACCATGATACTAATGCATTACCTAAGATATGGCAAATGCCGCTTGTGCTTTTACGATCCGTTTCGCATCCTGCATAATCAGAATATCCAACTAGACTACATATGATACCCTTTGGATACCATAGGCCTACATTGGTTGTTCCTTTCAAATATTTCATAATTCTTTTTACTACTACAAGATGCGATTTTTTAGGATCCGCCTGAAACCTTGCACACAAATAGACACTAAACATAATATTTGGCCGGCTGGCCGTTAGATATAATAAATATTCAATCATACCTCGATACTTTGATATGTCTATTGAAATACCTGATTCATCTTTATCAACATAGGTTCCGGAGCCCATAGGAGTCGCACTTTCCTTGCATTTTTCCATTTCAAATCTTTTGAGTAATTCTTTGCAATACTTTGCGCGATTTATGAAGATGCCATGCTTGAGTTGCTTGATGTGAAGGCCAAGAAAATAATTTAATTTTCCCATCATGGACATT
>PGTU02011950.1:0-10220 GCA_002896215.2 Cicer echinospermum | reverse complement strand
CCTTCTATCTCTTCGAGAAAAGAGGTTTGGATCTAGGAGAAACGGAGGGGTTTGTGTTTGGATCTCAAAAACCGTATTTTTCGTTTTCGAATCAAAGAGGAAAAGTGGAGTTACAAAACCTTGATCTAACTCACACCAACCTTAGGTCACTAGCTTTGAAGAAAGGAAGCAACGAAAACGAAGAATGGAGAAAGGATGGATTTTTGGTTTTTAAGCTCGCGTGACTGAGGAAGGAGATGGAAAATTGAGTTTTCCTTCCTTTCTATTTCTTTCCTTTGCTTTTCCTTTCTTCCTTTTTCCTTCCTTCCTTTATATACTATTTTCTTTTCCTTTTCCTTCCTTCTAGTTTTCCTTCCTTTTTCCCTCCAAACAAACATATATAAATAAAATAAATATAACTTAACAAATATCTCAAAACCTAGATATTTATTAAATTACCGTTTCGCCCCGAAGCGCCTTAAAATTAGCCGTAAAGTATATTCCGCAGCTAAATTCAATTTATTTATCGACGAGAAATTCTAATGGCATCGAAATACCTTTCCTGATAATAAACTCCAAAATATTATTAACTTTGGCTTAAAAGCCTCCGAGCCAAAATCCAAAATATACCAAAAATACATAAAAGGGTACTTTAAAATTACGGGTCTACACTCTTTTGAAAGAGCGCGGTAAAAGACCTATTTAACTTATTTTTTAAAAGCCTATTACAACGCTCTTTGAAAGGGCGCTGTAAAAGATCTCATTAACTTATTTTTTTAAAGTCTATTACAGCGCTTTTTCAACAAGCGCTTTAAAAGACCTCTTAACTTAGTATAAAAAAAAGCTTTTGTGACCTCTTTATTTTTGTAAAGGCTTTTATAGCGCTTATTGACAAAAGCGTTGTAAAAGACCTCCTTAACTTATTTTTTTAAAGCCTATTTACAGCGCTCTTTGAAATAGCGCTGTCAAATACCTTCTTATTTTATTTTTTTAAAAGTCTATTACAACGCTCTTTGAAAGAGCGCTGTAAAATACCTTCTTATTTTAATTTTTTAAAAGTCTATTACAACGCTGTTTGAAAGAGCGCTGTAAAATACCTTATTTTATTTTTTTAAAGTCTATTACAGCGTTTTTCAACAAGCGCTTTAAAAGACCACTTAACTTAGTATAAAACAAATAATTAGTAAAATACCTATATTTGGATTTGTTTTTTCTTCCAAATAAATAGTAAATACCTATATATATATATATATATATATATATATATATATATATATATCAATGTTAAATTACATGATCAGATCATATTTGGATGATCAGTTAAAGTTCAAGAAAATTCTCAGTACTCAAACAAAGCTTTTTCAAGTCAATATAAGCAAAAAATCAGTTCTGGTAGGTTCAAACACTAAAATTACATGAACTTAGTATAAACACTAAGATCAAGCTAAATATAAGCCGAAAATAAAGTATAAGCAAAAATCAAATACAGTTCAAGCTAAATACTAAAATGCTCAATTATGGCAGACCAAACAATAAAATTACATGAACTCAGTTCAGATTACATGGCTTATATAAAACAATTGAACACATTAAGATGTCCTTCTTCTTTTTCTGGTGGGATTCATATTTGTTTGTCCATTAATGATACAAAACGATGGATTAATCCAAATTCCCTCATCATGATAATCTCTAAGATATAAACCATCATCAATTGAATCAATTTCATGTGGTTGTGAGGGTTCGTAGGGTTAGGACAACGTATTAAATTTGTTTTAAATTTGTTTTTATTTATTTAAAGTGAATGATTTTTATTTAAAGCGCAAGCCTTTTACAACGCTTGTATAAATAGCGCTTTAATAGGTCATTTAATTATATTAAAGTGCATTTTACAGCACTTTCACAAAAAGCACTTTAAAAGCCATGTAACATAAAGCGGGAGCGCTACATTTTACAGCGCTTGTGTTTAAAACGCTCAAAAAGTGTTGTAAAAGCTATGGGAGAGCGCTTTACAAAAAGCGCTGTAAAAAGGTTGTAAGCATTATGTGCAAGCGTTATGTGACCCTATATGACCTAGAACAACCGCTTTTTCTACACCGCTTGTCAAAAAAGCGTTGTTGTATTCTCCGTTATTTTTAAAAAATTCTACAACAACGTTTGTATTTAATAAGTGTTGTAAAAGACGCGCTATAAAATATCATTTTGGCGTAGTAAGTATATGATCATGAGAAGTTTGGAGCTATAGTTGGCATTGTATATGTAACTTGTGGCGAGGAACAAACCTGGAGGAAGCCCATAAGGAGGCATATAATATTAGGCTTCAAATGCATGAATTCAAAGATGGATTACTATTACTTATAGTAACTTGACTAAGGTAATTCCCCAGGATTTGGGTGATCAAGATTTGGAGGCATATTCACCTCTTGATCTTCATCATTCGAAGTATTATTTTGACTATTATTTGATTTGGTGAATGTGTATTATATTTGGGAAATCATTTGATTTTGATAAATAAATTAAATATCATTTATGTATTATGTTTATACAATAAATTATAACTAGTTCACATTATAAACAAACATTTGTCGTGTGTATAATTTATACAATAAACTAAACTTATTTATAATTTTGTAACGAACTGTCCATATAATAAATATATGTCTCGTATATAATTTATATAATAAATTACAATTTTGCATTATCTTTTTTTGACTAAATGATCATGACTAAAACAAACTCGTCATTCGTACTGTTTTGACCTCACCAAAACTTCCGATATTCCATTTTTAACATATCATAATAGGTCTCACATTGAGAATATTTTTTAGTTTTAGGAAGTTTTCCATTTGATCTTTGGAAATGTACCAAAAGGAGATAACTTGCTGAACATTTTGTGTTGTATTCTTGTGAAATTGCTGAGAATTTAAGTTAGATATGCAAATTTTAAATCAAGGAAATTTGATTTAGCAAATTTTATTCTGCTTAGCGAAAATTCAGGTATCAATAATAAATAGTATTAAAATTAATATATATATATATATATATATATATATATATATAATATATATTATATAAAAGTTGGGTATAAACCTTATTCTAGCCACATGATTATTATATTCACAAAATAACTCATCCAAAAACCAAGGAGTCCACATATGGAGTATTCGAACATAATAACTCTTTTTTCAAAAAGCTGGAACAACTCTTTTTTTCAATAAGTTGGAAGAACTCTTTTGTTTGGACAGTTGATTCAACAAGTCTTGCGCAAATATCATCATCGAAAAATAAAAGAGTGAGTATTTTACTCTGCACCTCCACGCTTAAAACTTTACTACTTCTTCAATCAAAGTGAAAATATATTTTACTCTTCTATAATCCTTCAATTTTTCTTACTACTCATTTTCACCTTCTCTTTTCGAAACTTAAACAATTCAATCATAACTTTCAAATATTTCTAAAATTTTTAAAATATAAAGTAAGTGCACTCGAATTTTTCATAACTTTGAAATATATTTTTTTCAAACTTTTTGAGAGTTTCGAAAAAGTTCGAAATAAAAATTTTCAGATTTAAAAACTTTCGAAATTTCTAGATTTGAAAAACTTTTCAGATTTGGAACTTTTGAAACTTTCCAATATTTAAAATGTAATCTTTATTTTGAAAATTGAAACATTACATTTCGAAATTTGGAAAGTTTTCAAACGTTTAAAATTTGGTAAGTTTCGAAAGTTTCTAAATCTGAAAAGCTTTCAAAAGTTTCCAAATATGGAATTTTGAAAATTTTTTTATTTCGAAAGTTTCAAATTGCTCGAACTTTCAAAAATCTGGAAAATTTCTATTTCGAAACTTTTGAAAATTTTATTTTGGAGGTATGAAAAATTCAAGTGCCACCTACTTTTTTTATTTAAAAAATTTGAAAATATTCGAGTTATAGTGAATTCTGTAAAGTGTAGAAAGAAGGGTAAAAAAAATGAGTGGTAAAAAAATTGAAGGTTTATAGAAAACAAATTTATATTTTCACGTTGATTCAGGGATGTCAGGTTTAGGTGTGCGGATGCATGATAGAATACTCTAAAAGAGTAGGCTATTTTGAAATGAGTCACACAGTGATTCAAAAGTATTTCAACCAATAAATAAGTAAATATTCGGAAAAAAAAAAAAAAAAAAAAAAAGTGATATAAACGTGTTCTAGCACAACTCAAATAATCAATGTGTTGAGTATTTAAAATTTTCAAACAAAATATACCAAACTTTGAATTGTTAAACAAACTCTAAGGCATGTGGTCCATGTTGGGTGGTTGATTCTTGAAAGAAATATAAATACTTATTTCTTCTCATTACAACACACGCTTAAAATACTTTTATAGTGTTTTTTTTAAGTTGTTTACAGCGCTTTTAAGCGCTATAGTATATAGTGTTGTTAAAAGATACAACAGCGCTATTTAAATATAAAGTGTTGTAATATATAGTATTCAACAATGGATCTCTTAGAGTAGTTTTATAGCGTTTTTTTAAATAAGCGTTGTAAATAGGTTATATATAGCACACTGTTATACTAGTGTTACAGCGCGTTGTAAAACTAGTATAACAAGTGTTGCTTGTTGTACTCGTTTTACAACGCTTTTTCATCAAAGCGCTGTAAAACTATTCTAGAAAGCGCTACTTGTTGTACTCATTTTACAGCGCTTTTTCACAAAAGCGCTGTAATAGGTGCATTCTTATATCGTTTTACCGCGCTTATAAAAAAACGTTGTAGTAGGTTTATTTTTATACTAGTTTTTACAGCGCTTTTTATTGAAAGTGTTGTAAATCGGATTGACTTTTTTATTGCATTTTTAAAAAAGCGCTGGTTTGAAAATTTTAAACAGGTTTTAATAGCATTTTTTAAAGAAGCGTTGTCTTCAATATTTTCCAAAATCATATTGATACATATTGACACACTTGCAATTTTCTAATTCAAAACTTATAATAGTTTACAATGTGAAACTCACCTATTAACAAATTATATAACTTTTAGTTCGATCACATACTAACACTAGTCTTCCTTTATTTCAGTTATATCACTTTCAGAGTATGTTGAATTGGAGTTGCCAAAGTACTATGTGATATAATATTTGAACATAAATACATTAGAATTATATATATATATATATATATATATATATATATATAGTTTATATATGAAAATCAAATATAATGAAGATAACGTACTGTTTCTGGAATTATATTTTGATTCATATCAACATCTCCTTCATGAATCGCAATATATAGTATCTGCAGTTTATGTTGTTAGTTTGACGAGGACACTATAAAATAAAAGTATACGCCAATAAATATTTATGCATTAATTTGTAATTGAAATTTTAAAGTCATATAATTAAGTTCTATAATAAAAATTCAAAACTTATTGGAATCCATGTATGCTTTGACACTGTAGCACCCTTTTGAGCGCGGAAAACTTGTAAAGCACTATCAAAATAAATGTGATTATTATTCAATTACCAAACACATTATTTATATATGCAAGAAATAAATGAATATCACTTACTTATCGAAGATATTCTTTATATCCGAGTAATTGTTATAATAACCGTTGCAGTGGATCTAAATAGTATACAATTTTAGATGTGCATTGATGGCACAACAACACCCAATGTTGCCTACAACAACAAAATTTGGTTGGCAACTTTGTTTACACAACTGATAAAGTATCATAAATTAAAAATGATATCGATAAAGTATATATAATTACCCTGAATTATAAGGCGCAAGAAACAATTTATCCTTCTCTTTATTTCCAAAAGTATACCCTTGAATTTTTCAAGATTTATTTTTACCACGAACCTGCATTTGCGGTGCGGCTGATTTCTGGCAGATCTGTGGGTGCGGCGGGTTTGCTTGAATCTGAAAAAATGAGATTGATCAATTTGTTAGTTATTATAGTAAGCTAATCATTTCATATTCAATTGATGTATATGTCAAACCTTTTTTGGTGAAGTGACTGATTCATTATAAGGAATTTTTTTATCATTCCCTTTAGACTTTGTAATAATCTAAAAAATGTGAAATTAACGTTAACAGTGGAAAAATCAGCAATTAAACATAATCAATCATAATCATACAATTAAACATGCGATGCAATTAAACATATCGTATCTATGCCAACAAGAATTTTCGAGCATGTCACGTACTACCTATTGCTTCTCCCAAAAGCTTCATATCTCCATTGTTGTCGGGGATAGAAAATGGGTGCAAGTGGTTCAAAAGCAATCACGGGTGACCCTTTAACATGGCCGATAGGGATCGGAGTATAATGTAAAACTTCTCCTAAGGTATTGAACAATGTTTCTTTTTCCAACCATGCGATGGGCACTACTAGAAAAATAGGATTTAGCGTCGGCTCAAAACCGACACTAATAGGCTAAAAGCCGATTGCTAATGGCGATTTGCGTCGGATTAGCGCGGTGTCAGGCCTAGGCTAAACGGTCGAAGCTAATGACTAGCGTTGGCCCAAACGCCATCCAACACTATATTAGCGTCGCTAGGCCTATGCTACACCGACGCTATCTATAAAATTGAAAATCTGACACTAAAATGTCTGTTGCCGCGTCAGCTGGGGAAAATAGTTGCGTCGGAAGGTCGACGCTAAAGTCAACAAAGAATGTGTTGTGGTAATGTATGTGCATGATGACATTCAAGCATAGCCTTCCACATCCTGACCAATCTGCATCGCCAATAGTTTGATAAATTAGTAGTAGTTATTATAGCTTTTAAAGATAGAATTATAGATTAAATCGCTAGTAGTAAAGCTTCAAAATTAATATAAAAATATAAAATGTAGACTCTTTGCATTACCCCTCTGTTAATTCCAGAAGTTGTGGACACAAGTCTTCATCCCTCATTTTTTCAATTCTTTAGATATCGAATCGACAGAATAAATAGCGACTCTTATTCGCGAATGCAGATCCTTCACAAGTCGCCCTAGTCTTGTCAATCACTTCAGTACCTTGGTCTTTTGCAAATTGATGCCTAAGCTGGTGACATTTTCGATCATAGTCCTTCCTGATGGATTCACTAGCCTACAAATAGTCCACAATAGGAGGTCACAAATAGACTAACTAGTAACTATAGAAACATTGAAATTGAGATGCAATACATTTACAAGCAAACCTACACACTAATAAACAAAGAAGGACTAATATTTTTTGGAGAGCAACGCATAATGCATATTATAGCTACATATTTATTTAAGTCACTGATGTCATCACTTACTCTAACATTTGACAGCCAACATATTAACAACATAATTGCAATATAGGATTTCTATGCAGTAACTCCTATAGCCATAAATGGCCAAGACAATTCATATCATGTAAACTGGATTATTCAAATATCATGCAGTGTCAGCTTCATCCTGTTAGAAATTCTTTAAATTTAAATATTTGAATGTTTTCAACTGATCCCCCCTTTTTGCGTTAGTAGTAATACCTTAACTTCATCATACGTTTTCGCTCTCACGCATACAATCTGTCAAGGGTGGATGAATGGCTTCCAGCAATCATGTAGAATTCTTCAACGAAATCACTTCCACTATCATCAATATCTTCCCTTGATTTTGAAGCCAAAGGGTTCCTAGACAAGATGATCGAAAAGATGCTGTCCTTTTCCAACTAATAATTTTTTGTACAGGTTCTACATAAAGAGTGACAAAATTAGTCCATATTCATATTTCAAGTATAACATTAAAATGAAACAGTTTAAAAGCTAAATTCAACAATGTTTAAGGCTAAACCCATCATTTAAGCTACTAAAAATTTTACAATTAGTTTATGTATACAGAATTAGACTACAACTTACCCTAGAAAACAGTGACGCCTTTCTACGGCAAACAGACAGGCTGGATAGCCGTGATCAAAGCCATTGTCGACGACTTCCCTATGAAAAGTCTGATAAGATTAGTACTTAGATTTAACTGACAACAATAAGAGACTAACCAACTACATGTTTAACTATTACATAGTACAAACGACCATATGAAGTTAAGTAATTTGAATTTTATAATAACAAGCAATTAATTACCTTTTGCCTCAGAAATCAGCCTTGATTCTATTGCCTTAACAGCCTTGAAACCTCCTACCAGATTCTGAAGCTCGAATGACCGATCTCAATATCCTTAATGCTAGACAAAAAATCTTCTAGCTCTATGAGTTGATGAACTCTGAAGGATCCTCTCTTTCTGTGCACACATTATTCCCCATCATATGCTTCTCCTTCCTTTGAACTTGATCTTCCCACACACCATCAGTACTTGGTGCCTCTAACTGTCCACTCTCACCTTTTCCATCAACCAATTGTTTAAACCTTCAACATCACTTGAAACACACTGAATGATCAAACATTGTACATAAGAACTACTACATGCTCATTTCCCATTGCAGCAGCATTGCTGCATGTTTAGGATCGGTAGACATAAAGGCCAAAAGAACAATGAATCATTTAATTGACTTACTTTATGAAACAAACAAAAGGCTGTAGTATAGAAAAGTAGCAAAGTTTTAGAACCGAAATAAGTTGATGTGAAATCAAGCAAGCAAATGAGTGTACCATGTTGGAATCATAGATGGTTAAATCTTACATTCATCAAATAAATCAATGAGATTGTGCAACATCTATCACTCAATCACCTCACATTTTATGTCATCTGCACACAATATTAATAACCGAATCCTAACAAGTATCACCAATGCATGCACACTGGCACTAGTTTCCAGCACCAAAATTAAATATACAAAGAGCATTGCTAATAAAAAGTTTGCAAAAATTACAACCAAAACAAACCTTGACTTTGGATTTTTTTAACTATCTTTATCATTAATCTATCATCTTGTGTCAAATAGAAAGTTCCACTTTTCCCAGGAGATGAAAGCTCCCAAGGGCCTCATTGCCGCTACAGCTACATGTTAATCAGCCATAATCACCTGAAAAGCTTCCTCAATTGTCTGAAATTCAAAAAACAGATCAAGTCAACAAAATAGAGCAAGAAAGAACAGATTAAATTTGCAATGAACTCAAACTTATTTTCAACAATCTATTTTGGATCTGAAACATTCTCAGTTCCAATCCTATATTCAAACCGGTACATTATCAATTATATCACCAAGTTATATCACCAGCTTCACATCTGTTCCCATATGCAAATCTTACTCAAACGTGAAGATTATGGAAATACGCGTATGCAATGTTAATGAAAATTAAAGTGAGTAATAACTAATAGTAGCAAATTATGTCTACCCAACTGCTACACATATCCAAAATGGTTACTCCAAGAGTGTTGCTAGGTGGGAAAACCTTTGAGTAATACATTTGGTAAGCAGCAATTACGCTTAGGACATGCCAGATATAGGTAGGGTTCCTGCGATTTGAAAGAGAAATTAAGAAATGAGAAACAAAGAAGGCTGATTGGGTTCCTCTGATTTGGGAGAGAAACAGAGAGAATGGCGAGAATGAAGATGAAGGAGAAGAGAATTGAGGCTGAGAGACGAGAGTGAGGGTGAGGTTGCGAAAGTGAGGTGAGGGAACGGTGATGCCGGTGAAGGTGAGATTGACATCGATGGCGAAGACGGTTCGAGGGCGATGGGGTAGGAAAGTAATGAAGAGATGATGGTTACGGAGTGGGTGAGGTTAATAGGAAAAAATAACATTAATTTTTTAAATAAGATAGAAAGTTTAATTTTCCAAATCTAAAAAATGTAGCGTCGGCTAGTCTGACGCTACCATGGCGACTAAAACAGGACAGTCTCTCATATTTAAACTTAGCGTCGGCCAAATCTGCGCTACCATGGCGATAAAACAGGAAAGCTCTCTATTTAACTTAGCGTCCGCTCTAGCCAACGCTAATGATTAATGAAATCATAAAAAAAGTATTTTTGCATACTAGCGTGTGCTTGACCGACGCTAACTACTGCTAATTAGTGTCGGAGTCGGTGGCCGACGCTAAATTTGGCAGCTAAAATGAGTTTTTCTAGTAGTGGGTAGGGGAGGATAAATATAGCACGCATGATGAGACACCCTAAATCAATGGTTAATATACATAAGTATGTGAAACAATTAGGTTGAATGAATTTCTTATTTCCTTAAGTAATTAATTACTTTCGGAAGACTTTTACGACCAACGTTGCAACTACCACTTTCACTATCTAGTTGTATTTAACGTTGGCACTCTGGAAGTTGTTTTTTCTTATTTGTT
>PGTU02011948.1:0-13765 GCA_002896215.2 Cicer echinospermum | reverse complement strand
ATCTCTCTCACACAACACGGAGAGGATGTAGTCGAATACACCATTTAACGTTTGCTTCTGACTTAAGTGTATTGAATACAACATGGTTTTATTCGAAATACATTTATGCAAATTGTCAAAAATATGATTTTAATGTTGTTTTTGTTTTTCGAAAACATGTTAAATGCATATGTAATATGAATTGGTCTCAAGTATTTGAACTATTGATTTGTATCAATATACCTTTATATTTACTCATTTATTATTTGGATTTGGAAGCTTATTCAAATGGTTTGATCTTCTTTTGATCTTGCTGCGATTGTCCATAGTTGGTGGTCTTGTCATCATCAAAAACATGTTTACATTCTCCCCCTTTTTGATTATGACAAAATGTTGTTGTGAAGAGAATGTGATGTTGAAATCTTTGCCCACGTAATAGGTGATACTCCCCCGTTGTATGTGATGATTTGAAAATTGTTTTTGAGTGCCTACAAGTTTGAAATGCAACAACAACACCAAATGTTCTCCCCCTTTTGACATGATAAAAAAGAAGAGAATAGAAAAAAAGACATACACGTTGCGAGTAAAATCATACACAAAAGCATATAAGGGAACAATAGAAAGCAGTAAGGAAATTAAGTTAGAATATCATAGAATGAATACATATAAGTCCTGAAACGAGTAATAAAAACACACCAGAATTTAAAACGACAAAGGAGTTCCTTAAAGCAATAATTACATAACACAGAATGCAAAAAGTTAACTTAGTACAAATTAAAGACTTAATCAAATTCCTGTCGGAATGTGGAAATGATCAGTTTGTCGGATAATTGACTAATGTCTGAGATAGTGCGTCATGATTGCGAGCAATAGTAGTTTCAATAGTGTGAAGCGAGGTCGATAGAGGTGGTCAACTTTCGAATTGAGTTTGGAAGAAGGTTTGGAAGAATCAAGGCGAGTCTATGATCATTTGAATGGAGATATAATCATCATCAGATGCATTTCCTCGCCATTTCATCTCCTGAGCAGCGATGTTGGATGTCCAGCAGTGTCCGCCGGTGCATCTTCAGGATGGTGGACCATATCACCTTTATGCACAATGCTTCAAGCTCGTCATTCCATATGATCTTCATGCAGGCAAGACACCTAAATCTAGCGATTTTCTTTGGTGGGTGTAAACATAACTTCATCAGAGAAGTCCACACCAAAGTGTCCAAATCCATGAAACTTCCTTTGCATAGGGTAAGCCAATTGTTCGCGAGATCCAAGCATGATAGATTTCACGAAAAATGCCCAATTAAGTTGACGACCTTCAAACATGAAATTCATAATTTGCAGTTCAAACCCGAAAATTTGGGAGTAATTTCCAGCCTTCGAACCAAAATGTAGCTAAGGAAATAGTGTAAGAAGCCGATAATCAACAGTAAGATTTCCACACCATACCGTTGCTGGGCATATTTGGGAACCCGCCTGAGCTCTCTTTTGTTCCATGGTGCCGGCGATCAACCGACAGAGAGAGACATACGCATCATACTTAGAAATATCACCCCATTCACTATAAATTGTTGGACAAAATGTTCACCATTAAAAGAATATTCAGAATTTCTCCAATGGTTTTGTAATTTTAAACGAATATAACTTACCCTTAAGCGCGATGGACTAGCAGTTTCCTCTTGTATGAGATTAACAATAAAAGACCCTAACCAAATCTGATAAACTAGACCGTTGTAGCCTAATAACTCTTCAACATGTTGTGCTTTAAGCAACGCAGGAAAATTAAAGTCAGAGAAAGAGTCCAAAGTAACCGTATTTTGGGATATAAGTCGCTTGTCCGAGTAGAAGTGCGAAAACGATCAATTTCCTCCGGGTGTGTGTGTAGAAGCCGGGACAAATCCGTGATGTTAGGAGTCTTGGTTCGTTTTCATGAGGGACCTACTGCTGCATGTTTGGTGCGTGGTCCTCGTTTACGGGCATCCATGGTGAGAAGGGGTATTTTTTTGTGAAAGTGGTTTTAGAGAAAAGTGAGAGTTGTGAGAGATTTGAAGAGGGATGACAAGAAGAAGTAAAGAGTAATGGATTTGTTAGGTTGGGTGAATGGGGTAAGTAAGTGGAAGGAGGATGGATGAGTTTGAGAGAGATGAGAGAAGGAACTGGGCTGTATTCGAATACCAACTGAAATAACCCTAACTTATGTGTAGCAGCTTTTATATTTGGGCAAAAACGCGAAGGTGTATTCGACTACACCTTCTTGTATTCGATACACATTTTTCTGGGAACGTGTATTCGACTACACATCCTTTGTATTCGAATACAGGAAATCTGGGAAGTTTGTATTCGAATACAATCAGTTGTATTCGACTACATAAGCACGTTTTGCTTAAAAACTCAGTTTTTATGAAGATTGCATCATGTAATACACAAATTCAAATATCAAAGGCAAGAATCAATAAGCATAAGAGATATGGCAAACTAGATATATCATGCAATGGTTAAAGATCATTTTCACTCAAAAATACCAAGTTCCTTCGAATTTTATAAAATGAGTCTTTAGGTAATCGTTTTGTAAATATATCGGCCAATTGATTGTGTGTATCAACAAATGTTACCTCAACATTACCCTTTAAGTACATGATCCCGTAGAAAATGATGTCGGATATCGATGTGTTTATTCTGGAGTGCATGATTGGATTCTTTGAGATGTTGATTGCGCTTGTGTTATCACATCTTAAGGAATGCAATCCGAGATCACTCCATAGTCATTAATTGCTGTTTGAGCCAGAGAATCTGGGCACAACAGCTTCCTGCTGCAATATATTCAGCTTTCAGCAGTACTAGTGCAACACACGTTGCTTTTTACAAGACCATGAAACAAGGGCATTTCCTAAGACATACATGTGCCACTGGTGCTTTTTACGGTCTGTTTTGCATCCCGCATAATCCGAATCAGAGTATCCTACTAGGCTACATATGCTACCCTTGGGATACCATAGGCCTACAATTTGTTGTTCCTTTCAGATACTTCATAATTCTTTTAACAGCTACTAGATGTGATTCTTTCGGATCTGCCTGAAATCTTGCACACAAACAAACACTAAACATGATATCTGGCCGGCTGGCCGTTAGATATAATAATGATCCAATCATACCTCGATATTTGGATATGTCGATGGAAAATTCCTGATGCATGCTTTATCAAACATATGTTCCGGAGCCCATTGGAGTTGTACTTTCTTTGCAATTCTCCATTTCAAATTTCTTTAGTAATTCTTTACAATATTTGGCATTGATTGATGAAGATGCCGTGCTCAAGTTGCTTGATATGAAGTCCAAGAAAATAGTTTAATTTTCCCATCATGGACATTTCGAATTCTCCTTGCATTATTGAAGAGAAATCTTCACATATGTCCTTGTTGGTTGATCCAAATATTATATCATCAACATAAATTTGAACCAATAATGTGTGACTATTTTTTTTTGACAAATAACGTTTTATCAACTTCTCCTTTGTCAAATCCTCGTTCACATATAAAAGGTGCTTAATCTGTCATACCAAGCTCTTGGAGCTTGTTTTAGACCATAAAAAGCCTTTTTCAATTTGGTAAACGTGTGAGGGATTTTTGGAATCTTCAATCCAGGGGGCTGCTTGACATAAACTTCTTCATTTATGTACCCATTGAGAAATGCACTTTTCACGTCCATTTGATATAACTCAAAATTCATGGAGCAAGCATATGCTAATAGTAGACGTATTGCCTCTAATCTTGCTACCGGAGCAAATGTTTCGTCAAAGTCTATCCCTTCCTCTTGATTGTATCCTTGAGCAACCAATCTAGCTTTGTTGCGAACAACTATGCCATTCTCATCTAGTTTATTTTGAACACCATTTTGTACCAATGATGTGTTTATTTCCAGGATTAGGAACAAGTTCCCAAACTTGGCTTCTTTCGAATTGATTGAGTTCTTCTTGCATGGCAAGTATCCATTTGATCATCTTTAAGTGCTTCACCAATTTTGGAGGGTTCGATTTGAGAAACAAACGCCATGTTTAAAGCAAGCATCTTGCAATTTTAACCTTGTTGTGACTCCTTATTTATATCACCTATGATGTTGTCAATAGGGTGATATCTATGGGTCTTTCATTCTTAGGAAGATCATCATTTGCCTTTCAATATTGACTTCACTTTCTTGTTGAAGTCTTTGCTTGGATCATTGCTTTCCAAAAAACATCATCATCATCACAAGAAATAATTTTCTTCTTTTTGGGGTTAGTTTCATCAAGGTTACATGCTTTGATTCTTCAACTAATAAGCGTTCTTTTATTAAAGATTCTAAATGCTTACTAAGATAAAGAGTAACCGAGAAATATACCTTCATCAGCTTTTTCATCAAATTTTCCAAGGTTGTCTTTACCATTATTAACACAAACGTTTACATCCAAAAATGTGAAAGTGAGAGATATTGGGTTTTCTACCTTTGTAAAGTTCATATGGAGTTTTCTTAAGAATTGGCCTAATAATTACCGGTTGGAAAACATAGCATGCTGTGTTACAGCATCTGCCCAAAAGTATTTTGGTAGATTTGAGTCGCTTAGCATAGTTCTAGCAAGCTCTATTAAGGATCTATTCTTTCTCTCAACGACCCCATTTTGTTGTGGTGTTCTTGGTGCAGAAAAATTTGTGAAAAATGCCATTTTCTTCACAAAATTCTTCAAATGAAGTATTTTGAAATTCCCTTCCATGATCACCTCTAATTAAGTACAATTTTGGCAGATGTTTCATTTTGGACTAGCTTGGCATAGTTTTTAAATGCCTTAAAAGCTTCATTTTTATTTGTCAAAAATAAGGTCCAAGTGAACCTTGAGTAATCATCAACAATAACTAGTCCATATGAGTTTCCACCAAGACTTTTGGTTCTTGATGGACCAAACAAATCCATATGTATCAATTGTAGTGGTCTAGAAGTTGAAATGACATTTTTAGGTTTGAAAGAACCTTTTGTTTGTTTGCCTTTTTGAAAAGCGTCACATAATTTATCCTTTATAAATTTTATTTTTGTAAGCCTACAACAAGATCATGCTTGACCAATTTGTTTAAATGAATCCATGTGAATATGAGCAAATCTCTTATGCCATAGCCAAGCATCATTATTGTCGCTTACCAAAGACATTTCATTTTTAAGGATAAATCTTCAAAATTAGTATGAAAATGTTTTTGAAACGCTTACCAACAAACTGAGTTTCATTTGTAGCTTCATTTTGGATGACGCACTCATCTTTATTAAAAAACTATCTTGTATCCTTTGGTCACAAAGTTGGCTGATGCTTATGAGATTATGTTTTAGACCTTCAACATATAAGACATCTTAAATTGAGGGAGATGGTGCTGTACCAACTTTTCCAATGCCTAAATTTTTCCTTTGTTGTTGTCTCCATATACTACATGTCCCTTTGACTCAAGTGTTAAAGCTGAAAATTTTGTTATATCACCCGTCATGTGTTTGGAGTAGCCACTATCCAAGTACCACATGTTTGAAGTCTTTGTTTGCTTACCTACAAAATTGAAATCAAACTTTATTAGGTACCCAATGTGCTTTGGGTCCTTGATGGTTAGTCCCTTTCTTTACCCATATGAAATGACTTTTGGAACACTAATGTTTCTAATATGACATGTATTAGGTGTATGACCATGAAGACCACAATAGAGCAAGTAGGATTAAATCTACTATTAGTAACATATGTATGAGATTATTTTGAATAATTTTCTTATTATAAAGATCATCCTTTTTCATAACTATAATCTTTTCTTGATTAGATTGACTACTCGCTTTAACAAAATAGTTTTGTTCAAATTTGGTTTATCAAATTTTGAGTATCCAAGACCACTTTTATCATTTGAGTATCTTTGCATGTTTTAGAATATTTTCCAATCCTAATTGTCCCTTTTCGTATCGTTCAATTACTCTATTTAATTGAACAATTTTGAAGAGAAGGGATTCACATTTATTGCATGCAGAATTCTGTTTTAGTTTTTCAGAATTTTCTTCCATAATATCAACATTTTCTTGTAAACTTGAGATTTGTTCTTTTGTGTTGATACTAGTTTACATAGAATTTTTACATTCAATAAGTAATTCTTTTTATTGCGTTTTGAGCATCATTGTATTCTATAATTAATTCATAATTATTAGTCTTATTATAAAGAGGAGAGTCTATATTACTAACCTCTTCATCATCTGATTGATGCGAGGCCATTAATGCAACATTGGCGCATTCTTCACTTTCTGTTTCTGAAGATGAACTTACTTCATTGTCTTCCCAAGCTATGTATGCTTTCTTGAAGTCTTTCTTTCTGTTGACATTCTTCTTAGCAAGGTTTGGGCAGTCTGCTTTAATATGTCCTTGTTTTCCGCATTCAAAGCAAGTGAAGTTTTGATTTGATTAGAATTATCTTTCTTCTGAAGCTTTTCTTTTGAATGTTCTATCGTTTTTAAGAAATTACCAAATTTCTTAACAAGAAGATAATATTTTCATCTTCATCTGAATCATTATCTTTGCTTTGTTCTCTTGATTCGGTCTTTAAAGCAATATTTTTGTTCTTCTTTCTTGACTCTCATTTTGTTCTAGCCTTCCGAGTTCGATTTCATGCTCTTGAAGTTTTCCAAATAGTGCAGAAAGAGACATCTTGGATAGGCTTTCTTTTCCGATATTGCTGTAACTTTTTGGTTGCCATGCCCTTGTCAATGATCTTAGTACTTTTAGATTTAGTTCATCATTTGTGAAGATTTTTCTGAGTGCTGTCAAATGATTGGTTAAATGGGAGAACCTTTTCTGTAAATCTAGAATAGATTCTCCGGGCTGCATGCGAAATAAAC
Source organism: Cicer echinospermum (assembly GCA_002896215.2). Taxonomy (NCBI): domain Eukaryota; kingdom Viridiplantae; phylum Streptophyta; class Magnoliopsida; order Fabales; family Fabaceae; genus Cicer; species Cicer echinospermum. The sequence goes on along the minus strand of PGTU02011948.1, from coordinate 6,916 downwards.
TCATATTCTTGTGATAGTGTGTTGAGTTTGGATCTTTTTACCTCAATGGTGCCTTCGTGAGTTACTTCCAACGTTATCCCATATTTCTTTTGCTGTTTACAGTGAGATATGCGGAAAAACTCATCCATTCCTAGTGCAGATTGTAATATATTCTTAGCCTTTTTATCAAACAAATACTTTCCTTTTGTCATCATCTGTCCATGAGCCTTTTATCTTAACTTCTTCTTTATTATTGATAACTGTTGTTGGAATATAGGGACCGTTTTCTACTGCTTCCCATATATCATCTCCTTGTGCCTCAAGATACGCCTGCAGATCGTAATCTTCCAGAAATCATAGTGTTCTCCACAAAAATATGGTGGCTTGTACTTGCTACCACCATCTCTTAAAAACAGGTTGTGCGGAAGCCATGAATAATTAATCGAGGAATAAGTTTACCTTAACCTGCTCTGATACCAAATGTAAGTATAGAAGTACGCTAAGAGGGGGGAGGAGGGGGGGGGTGAATTAGAGTGTTAGTAAATTTTCTGTTTTTAGTGATATGGTAATCAGATTTTCTGAGTTAAGAACAAGGCTTAATAAAAATTGCAATAAGTAAATGAACACAATAAGATTTATCCTGGTTCCCCTTATAACCAAGGGTAACGTCCAGTCTCTTGCACACCACAAGAGATTAATCAACTACTTGTCAGAAAATGTACAATTCCCACCCTGGGATTCTCTGCTACAAAACTTCTAACAATTCTTCTAAGATAGCACACCACTATCTTACTTGTACAAATGATACAATAAGGTTTGAATAAATCTAAGATGTGGTATATTGATAAACAACTCAATAGTAATTCAAGTACTTGAGATTTTTAGAATGATATGAAAATCTTAATGCAAGTACTTAGAAAAATCAGAATTTTGTTCAAAGTTGTTAAATGAATTAATTCAAGGATGGTTAATTTTTGATCTGAAGTTAGGGGTATTTATATCCATAAAACATCCTTTCAGATTCGTGGCCATTGATCCAAAAGGTTTTGATGAAAAATTACAATGTTCTAGAGGCATTCCAGATCTGAAAAATTGTAATGTTTCCCAGGTGTATTCGAATACAGTATATGTGTATTCGAATACACGTCTTTGTAACGTTCAAAAAATTCAAATTTTACATCTGTATTCGAATTACACATCAGTGTAGTCGAATACAGATCAATGTATTTTAGCCTCTGACTTAACTTGTATTCGACTACATATGGGTGTAGTCGAATACACTTGGCCACTGACTTAGCTTGTAGTCGACTACAGATGTGTGTAGTCGAATACACTTGGCTACTGACTTAGCTTGTAGTCGACTACAAATGTGTGTAGTCGAATACACCATTTAACGTTTTTGCTTCTGACTTAAGTTGTATTCGAATACAACATGGTGTATTCGAATACATTTATGCAAATTGTCAAAAATATGATTTTTAATGTTGTTTTTGTTTTTTCGAAAACATGTTAAATGCATATGTAAATATGAATTGTTCTCAAGTATTTGAACTATTGATTTGTATCATATACCTTTATATTTACCTCATTATTATTTGGATTTGGAAGCTTATTCAAAATGTTTGATCTGTCTTTTTGATCTTGCTGCATTGTCCATAGTTGGTGGTCTTGTCATCATCAAAAACATGTTTACATTCTCCCCCTTTTTGATTATGACAAAATGTTGTTGTGAAGAGAATGTGATGTTGAAATCTTGCTCCCCCGTAATAGGTGCATACTCCCCCGTTGTATGTGATGATTTGAAAATTGTTTTTTGAGTGCCCTACAAGTTTTGAAATGCAACAACAACACCAAATGTTCTTCCCCCTTTTGACATGATAAAAAAGAAGAAGAATAGAAAAAAAAGACATACACGTTGCGAGTAAAATCATACACAAAAGGCATATAAGGAACAAGAATAGCAGTAATGGAAATTAGTTAGATATTCATAGAAGTGAATAGCATAATAAGTCCTGAAACGAGTAATACAAAACACACCAGAATTAAAACGACAAAGGAGTTCTTAAAGCAAATATTACAATAACACAGAATGCAAAAAGTTAACTTAGTACAAAATTTTAAAGACTTAATCAAATTCTGTCGGAATGTGGAAATGATCAAGTTGTCGGATAATTGACTAATGTCTTGAGATAGTGCGTCATGATTGCGAGCAATAGTAGTTTCAATAGTGGTGAAGCGAGTGTCGATAGAGGTGGTCAACTTGTCGAATTGAGTTTGGAAGAAGTTTGGAAAGAATCAAGGCGAGTCATGATCATTTGATTGGAGATATAATCATCATCAGATGCAGTTTCCTCGCCATCTTCATCTCCTTGAGCAGCAGTGTTGGATGGTCCAGCAGTGTCCGCCGTGCATCTTCAGATGGTGGGACCATGATCACCTTTATGCCAAATGCTTCAAGCTCGTCATTCCATATGATCTTCATGCTAGGCAAGACACCTAAATCTAGCAGATTTTCTTTGGTGGGTGTAAACATAACTTCATCAGAGAAGTCCACACCAAAGTGTTCCAAAATCCCATGAAAACTTCCTTTGCATAGGTTAAGCCAATTGCTTCGCGAGATCCAAGCATGATAGATTTCACGAAAAAATGCCCAATTAAGTTGACGACCTTCAAACATGAAATTCATAATTTGCAAGTTCAAACTCCGAAATTTGGGAAGTAATTTCCAGCCTTCGGAACTAAAATGTAGCTAAGGAAATAGTGTAGAAGCCGATAATCAACAGTAAGATTTCCCACACCATACCGTTGCTGGGCATATTTGGAACCCGCACTGAGCTCTCTTTTGTTCCATGGTGCGGCGATCAAACCGACAGAGAGAGACATACGCATCATACTTAGAAATATCACCCCATTCACATAAATTGTTTGGACAAAATTTTCACCATTAAAAGGAATATTCAGAATTTCTCCAATGGTTTTGGTATTTAACGAATAACTTTACCCTTAACGCGCGAGACTAGCAGTTTTTCCTCTTGTATGAGATTTACAATAAAAGACCCTAACCAAATCTGGATAAACTAGACCGTTGTAGCCTATAAACTCTTCAACATGTTGTGCTTTAGCAACGCAGGAAATTTAAAGTCAGAGAAGAGTCAAAGTACCGTATTGGGAATAATAAGTCGCTTGTCCGAGTAGAAAGTGCGAAAACGATCATTTCCTCCGTGTGTGTAGAAGCCGGGACAAATCCGTGATGTTAGGAGTCTTGGGTTCGTTTCATAGGGACCTACTGCTGCATGTTTGGTGCGTGGTCCTCGTTTACGGGCATCCATGGTGAGAAGGGGTATTTTTGGTGAAAGTGCGGTTTTAGAGAAAATGTGAGAGTTGTGAGAGATTTGAAGAGGGATGACAAGAAGGAAGTAAAGAGTAATGGATTTGTTAGGTTGGGTGAATGGGTAAGTAAGTGGAAGGAGGATGGATGAGTTTGAGAGAGATGAGAGAAGGACTGGGGGCTGTATTCGAATACCAACTGAATAACCCTAACTTATGTGTAGCAGCTTTTATATTTGGGCAAAAACGCGAAGGTGTATTCGACTACACCTTCTGTATTCGAATACACCATTTTTCTGGGACGTGTATATTCGACTACACATCCTTGTATTCGAATACAGGAAATCTGGGAAAGTTTGTATTCGAATACAATCATTGTATTCGACTACATAAGCACGGTTTTGCTTAAAACTCAGTTTTTTATGAAGATTGCATCATGTAATACACAAATTCAAATATCAAAAGGCAAGAATAATAAGACATAAGAGATATGGCAAACTAGATATATCATGCAATGGTTAAAGATCATTTTTCACTCAAAATACCAAGTTCTCTTCGAATTTTATAAAATGAGTCTTTAGGTAATCGTTTTTGTAAATATATCGGCCAATTGATTGTGTGTATCAACAAATGTTACCTCAACATTACCTTTAATACATGATCCCGTAAGAAGAAAATGATGTCGGATATCGATGTGTTTAGTTCTGGAGTGCATGATTGGATTCTTTGAGATGTTGATTGCGCTTGTGTTATCACATCTTAAGGGAATGCATCCGAGATCAACTCCATAGTCATGTAATTGCTGTTTGAGCCCAGAGAATCTGGGCACACAGCTTCCTGCTGCAATATATTCAGCTTCAGCAGTACTAAGTGCAACACACACGCTTGCTTTTTACAAGACCATGAAACAAGGGCATTTTCCTAAGACATGACATGTGCCATGGTGCTTTTCGGTCTGTTTTTGCATCCCGCAATATCCGAAATCAGAGTATCCTACTAGGGCTCATATGCTACCCTTGGGATACCATAGGCCTACATTTGTTGTTCCTTTCAGATACTTCATAATTCTTTTAACAGCTACTAGATGTGATTTCTTTCGGATCTGCCGAAATCTTGCACACAAACAACACTAAACATGATATCTGGCCGCTGGCCGTAAGATATAATAATGATCCAATCATACCTCGATATTTTGGGATATGTCGATGGAAATTCCTGATGCATCTTTATCAACATATGTTCCGGAAGCCCATTGGAGTTGTACTTTCTTGCAATTCTCCATTTCAAATTTCTTTAGTAATTCTTTACCAATATTTGGCTTGATGATGAGATGCCGTGCTCAAGTTGCTTGATATGAAGTCCAAGAATGAATAGTTTAATTTTCCCATCATGGACATTTCGAATTCTCCTTGCATTATTGAAGAGAAAGATCTTCACATATGTCCTGTTGGTTGATCCAAATATTATATCATCAACGATAAATTTAACCAATAATGTGTGACTATCTTCTCTTTTGACAAATAACGTTTTATCAACTTCTCCTTTGTCAAATCCTCGTTCACATAAAAGGTGCTTAATCTGTCATACCAAGCTCTTGGAGCTTGTTAGACCAAAAAGCCTTTTTCAATTTGTAAACGTGTGAGGGATTTTTGGAATCTTCAAATCCAGGGCTGCTTGACATAAACTTCTTCATTTATGTACCCATGAGGAAATGCACTTTCACGTCCTTTGATATAACTCCAAAATTCATGGAGCAAGCATATGCTAATAGTAGACGTATTGCCTCTAATCTTGCTACCGGAGCAAATGTTCGTCAAAGTCTATCCTTCCTCTTGATTGTATCCTTGAGCAACCAATCTAGCTTTGTTGCGAACAACTATGCCATTCTCATCTAGTTTATTTTTGAACACCCATTTGTTACAATGATGTGTTTATTTCCAGGATTAGGAACAAGTGCCCAAACTTGGCTTCTTTCGAATTGATTGAGTTCTTCTTGCATGGCAAGTATCCATTGATCATCTTTAAGTGCTTCACCAATTTGGAGGGTTCGATTTGAGAACAAACGCCATGTTAAGCAAGCATCTTGCAATTTTTAACCTTGTTGTGACTCCTTATTTATATCACCTATGATGTTGTCAATAGGGTGATATCTATGGGTTCTTCTATCTTAGGAAGATCATCACTTTGCCTTCTCAATATTGACTTCACTTTCTTGTTGAAGTTCTTTGCTTGGATCATTGCTTTCAAAACATCATCATCATCACAAGAAATAATATTTTCTTCTTTTATGGGGTTAGTTTCATCAAGGTTACATGCTTTGAGATTCTTCAACTAATAAGGTTTCTTTTATTAAAGATTCTAAATGCTTTACTAGATAAGAGTAACGAGAAATATACCTTCATCAGCTCTTTTCATTCAAATTTTCCAAGGTGTCTTTACCATATTTAACACAAAACGTTTACATCCAAAAATGTGAAAGTGAGAGATATTGGTTTTCCTACCTTTGTAAAGTTCATATGGAGTTTCTTAAGAATTGCCTAATAATTACCCGGTTGGAAACATAGCATGCTGTGTTTACAAGCATCTGCCCAAAAGTATTTTGGTAGATGAGTCGCTAGCATAGTTCTAGCAAGCTCTATTAAGGATCTATTCTTTCTCTCAACGACCCCATTTTGTTGTGGTGTTCTTGGTGCAGAAAAATTGTGAAAAATGCCATTTTCTTCACAAAATTCTCAAATGAAGTATTTTGAAATTCCCTTCCATGATCACCTCTAATTAATACAAATTTGGCAGATTGTTCATTTTGGACTAGCTTGGCATAGTTTTTTAAATGCCTTAAAAGCTTCATTTTTTTTTGTCAAATAAGGTCCAAGTGAACCTTGAGTAGTTAAATCACAACAATAACTAGCCATATGAGTTTCCACCAAGACTTTTGGTTCTTGATGGACCAACAAATCCATATTGATCAATTGTAGTGGTCTAGAAGTTGAAATGACATTTTTAGGTTTGAAAGAACTTTTTGTTTGTTTGCCTTTTTGAATAAGCGTCACATAATTATCCTTTAAAATTTTATTTTGGTAAGCCTACAACAAGATCGATGCTTGACCAATTTGTTTAAAATGATCCATGTGAATATGAGCAAATCTCTTATGCCATAGCCAAGCATCATTTATTGTCGCCTTACCAAAAGACCATTTCATTTTTAAGGATAAATCTTTAAATTAAGTATGAAAATGTTTTTGAAACGCTTACCAGCAAACTGAGTTTCATTTGTAGCTTCATTTTGGATGACGCACTCATCTTATATTAAAAACTATCTTGTATCGCTTTGTCACAAAGTTGGCTGATGCTTATGAGATTATGTTTTAGACCTTCAACATATAAGACATCTTAAATTGAGGGAGATGGTGCGTTACCAACTTTTCCAATGCCTAAAATTTTTCCTTTGTTGTTGTCTCCATATACTACATGTCCCTTTGACTCAAGTGTAAGTGAGCTGAAAATTTTGGTTATATCACCCGTCATGTGTTTGGAGCAGCCACTATCCAGTACAATGTTGGTGAAGTCTTTTTTGCTTACCTACAAAATTGAAATCAAACTTTATTAGGTA
>PGTU02011945.1:0-15986 GCA_002896215.2 Cicer echinospermum | reverse complement strand
TACACATATCAAATTTCATCAGTATTAATTAAGAACACGTCAAACACGATGAACACAAATCAACACAATCCACCACTCAAACACAACAAGTTTCATTTACTCAAAAGCATACACAAATGAGTTAATGTCATTTACCACGAAACATTCAACAATAACACCAAAACCTAACTCTAAGATTTTACCAATAAAGCCTTAGATTCATTTTCCCCCAAATCAACACTTCAACCCTAACAAATTCTTTTCCACACAACCACAGATAAGTCCCTAAATGCAAACTAGAAGTTTGGAAGGAGCCCTTAACTTCACGTTAGCTTTAACGCGCGATTACAGTACCGCGAGTAAATCCGGTAAAATCTCCGCTCGCAACGTCGCCTCCAATGTTGGTTCCCTAGCACCGTAGCATGGTAGTGAGCAACTTTCCCTTCTATCTCTTTGCGAAACGAAGCTTAGACCTAGATGAAACGGGGAGGTTTGTGTGTAACGGTTTTGAAATCCCTAACACCGTTTTCGAATCCGAGAAGAAGAAAGGAGTTGGGAACTTGATCTTTCTCACTCACTAGCCTTGGGTTTCAATTCTCGAACTTCAAGTATATATATTAATTACTTTTAACAAATATCTCCAAATATCTAGATATTTATTAAAATTACCATTTCACCCATAAGGCATTAAATTCTTCGTAAAAGATCCACCGCAGTTAATTTAATTTATTCATCGACGAGTAATTCTAATCGGCATCAAAATATCTTTTTGGTCATATAAACTCCCAAAATATTAATAACTTGGCTAAAAAGCCTCCGAGTTCAATACCAAAATACACTAAAATACATAAAGTATACTTTAAAATTATGGGTCTTACATTACTACCCCCCTAAAATTAGTTTCGTCCTCGAAACTTAAAGTACGAGTAGCTATCCACACTAGGTTTGTACTCAAATTCAACACACTAGTCACAACTTGTTTCACCCGGCCTTCTCGAAAAAAGTGTTAGCTACCCCTTTTCATAGGGTGCTTAATAACTTCACACACATCCATAGTCGGTAAGGCTCGTCCGTTCCATTCAACATGATTTTGTCTACTATCAACAAGAGATTAAGGATGATCAGTCCCTCAATTTGTCAATAAATAGCCAACAACCATGATAGTGGCTTAGACTATCTTAGCCAAACTGTAATAGCGCTCCTTGCAACTTACAAAAGCAGTCAACAATCTTCTCAAAGTCCATTGAATTTCCCTTATTTTCCTATAACTTTGATCCTGTCGACGAAGTAAAATATCCCATACCTATGTCACGTAGTCTCATTGGCATCTACTTGGTACGAAACATCCATTTGGTACCAAACTGAAACACTTAGAATGACCCCAACACACTGAGCACAGAACAATCACTACATCCGAGAACTCCTAAATTTCTCCCTTGTCCACAAATCCTCGATTTTTCTTAAGTCGTACAACTACGTCAAACTGTAGTGTTCTTATCGGTATGTTATTCCAGTTATAAATTTAATAATTCCATCCCCACATATGCTTGGTGATCAAACTACCTCAATTTTTCGAAACAAGCCAAGGACTATACCACTTGGGGCAACAAACTTCCTTTTCTTGACGACACGACTAACATTCCCCATGACTTGACTCAAGTAATGTCTTTTCATCATGGCATAACCTTTAAATCAATAATGTCTGAGTTTAGGTGGGATATATTCTTTCATCAATCTTTAAATGTCATAAGATACATCTCTTTGTCCTGATGTTTTTCTGAATATATATAAGCTGATCATCACATTTTATAACAACTAATACACTACACTTGAAAATTTTCATTACACGTTTTCACATACAGAAACATGAAAAACCTTTGAAAGAAATAATTGTAACCACACACATACTCATTTGGCAATCCTTTTGTGTGAAATTCATATGGTTGATCTCATCATTGTCCCCTTTTATCTTCTCTGTAAAAACAATCTGTAAAAAGATTCTCTGAAATCTTGTAGTGTAAATCTAGTGATATCTTTGTTGGTGTTGTGTTCATCAGAAGAAGTTTCTATCTGATCTCGTGAGGGTTGGCGAGTAACCTAGGATAAGGTGGCATTGTAATAGAAGCGAGTGAGTTGGACACAGGATAGGCCATGTGTTAGCTGGAAATCGTGTAAACGTACTCAGTCGATTTTATTGGAAAGGCTGAAAATCTGGTTTAGATTTCAGGACTAGATGTAGGCTATCAAAACAGATAGCTGAAACCAGTTAATCCTAGTGCACGATTTTCTTATCTTTTCTCTTTATTTTTGAATTGCTTGAATGCTTATCTTGAATGTTTGTATTGGTGAATTTCTGTCTTGATTAATCTTTTGAATAAGCATTGTATCTGTACTCTTATATTGATGAATCATGCAATTGTGAATCTTGTTCCTGAATAAATTCTGTAACCGATATTGATAATCTGATAATAATCTGTAAAATTAGTAAAACATTTCTCATTTATTTTTTAACAAATAGAGGCATAAATTTTCCACAATAATAACTAAAATGCGTAAGTAAATGTACACAATAGAATTATCCTGGTTTCCCTTATAACGAGGGTTCATCCAGTCTTCTTGCCGACCACATGAGATTAATCCACTTATTGTCAGAAAATGTCAACCCCACCCAGGGATTTCTGCTACACTTCTAACAATACTTCTAAGATAGAACACCACTATCTTGATTAGCTACTTTAAGAAGTACTACTTCTTTTACAAGTGATACAATATGATTGGATAAGGATAGAGGAGAGGTATAAGATTTCGATCCAATAATACTTCAAGTATCTTTGAGAACCTTTCTGATGATATGAAAATGAATGCAAGTACTTTGTAAAAAGCAGAATTTTGTTCAAAGTTATTCAAGGTATTGATTCAAGGATTGTGTAGTGTTTGATATGAAGTTATGGTATTTATACTCCATGAACATCTTCTAAGATTCGTGGCCATGATCTAAGAGTTTGATGAACAATATACAATGATCTGGAGATTTCATATCTGCAAAATTGTATTGCTTCCAGTGTATTCGAATACAGATTGTGTGTATTCGCAATACACCTCTGTGTAACATCAGATTTATTGCAAATTTGCATCCTTGTATTTGAATACACATTCATGTAAGTCGAATAACAATTTCATGAAATTTGCCACTGACTTACATTGTATTCGACTATAGAAGGTCGTAGTCGAATACATAAGCAAAGATTTTAGCTACTGACTTGCTTTGTATTCGACTACAGATGGTCGTAGTCGAATACAAATGTGAGGCTTTTACTTCTGATTAAGCATATCGTATTCGAATACACGTGTATTTCGGAATACACTCTTGTATTTGTCCAAAAATATTAGTTTTAATGACTTTGTTAATGTAATTTTTTAGATTTTGAAAATACTTTATTTACCACACACATAACATTACGAAGATAATAGATCTGATATATTAAAATAGAGTTATCAATAAAATATAATTACATATTTATTTGACAACTGTCTTTTATTATATGTTATTGTTATCTTCATTTTGTATTTGTTTGTCATAAAGAAGATTAGAATAACATATAATAAAATATTATTTTCAAATCAAATAATAATTACATCTTTATTTGACAACTATATTTGATTATATGTTATTATTATGATCGTTTTGTAGTAATATTTTGCAATGAAGGTAACCCTATATACTATACCTCGAATCTTAAACCCTAAACGTTATTTCTTAAACCCTAAACTCCCTAACACAATAAAACCTAATAAAATAAAGATGTAATATTTACTTTATTTGACAACTCTATTTTTTTATATATTAATATTATATTCGTTATAAAGTAAAACAATAAAAGAAGGATAATAATAACATAAATTAAATTAGAGTTGTCAAATAATATAATAATTACATATTTATTTGGCAACTCTATGTTATTATATGTTACATATTTTGGTCCATTTTTGTCGGGTGGCACGAAAATCACCCAAAAAGTCAAATAAAAATAAGAAGTGGGAGACACTTCTAGCATGCTTCTCCTAAATTTATAATTGTGTTTCAGGTTAGATTTCAAACACTAGCCATCGTCTCGTTAGAAAATACAAATTTCAGTCCATTTTTTTTAGGTGGTACGAAAATCGCCCGTAAATTCTAGATGAAATCGAGGATCGGAAGACCCTTATAGCATTTTTCTCCTAAATTTGTAAGGGTGTTTCGGGTTTGGCGTCATATTTCAAACACTTGCCATCGTGTGAACCAAAACTACGAATTTCAGTCCATTTTGTTGTGAAGTACGCAAATCTCCCGAAAAGTCCATATGAAATCGAGGACCTAGAGACCCTTTTAGAATTCTTCTGCTAAATTAATAACTGTGTTTTCGGTTCTGCGTCAGATTTCAAACACTAGCCATGTTTTGGTCCAAAAATACAGATTTCTGTCCATTTTTGTCGAGTGGTACGATAACCGCCCTAGAAGTCCAAATGAAATTGACGACTGGAAGATTCTTATAGAATTCTTCTCCTACATTTAAGACTGTGTTTTGGGTTCCGTGTTAGATTTCAAAAACTAGCCATTGTCTAGTCCAAAATTATGGTTTTCGGCCCATTTTTGTCTCGACATACTAAAATCCCTCGAAAAGTCCAAATAAAATTGAGGATCGGGAGACCCTTAAAGCATTCTTCTCCTAAATTTATAATTGTGTTTCGGGTCAGACTTTGAACACTAGCCATCATTTGGTCTGAAAATACTGATTTCGTTCCATTTTTGTCTTGTGGTACAAAAATCGCCTGAAAAGTCTAGATGACATCGGGGACTGGGAGACCCTTATAGCATTCTTCTCCTAAATTTATAATGGTGTTTCGGGGTCTGCATCAAATATCAGATTTCAAACACTAGTCGTCGTCTTGTCCGAAAATATGAAGTTCGGTCCATTTTTGTCGGGTGGTACAATTTTCGCTCGAAAAGTCCAGATGATATCGAGGATCGGGAGACACTTATAGAATTTTTCACCTAAATTTAAAATTGTGTTTCGGGTTTCGAGTTTTGGATTAGATTTCAAAGACTAGCCATCGTCTGGTTCATAAATATGGATTTCGATCCATTTTTGTCAGGTGGAATGAAAATCGCCTAAATAGTCCATATAAAATCGAGGATCAGGAGACCCTTTTAGCATTCTTCTCCTAAATTTACAATTGTATTTTGGGTCAGATTTCAAATACTAGCCATCGTCTAGTACAAAATTCGGAATTCGGTCCATTTTTTCTGGGTGGTATTAAAATCACCCGAATTGTCTAAATGAAATCGAGGACTGGGGGACCCTTATATCATTCTGGTCCTAAATTTCAAATTGTGTATCGGGTTTCGAGTTTCGGATAAGATTTCAAACATTAGCGATCGCCTTATTCAAAAAGACGGATTTCATTCCATTTTTGTCAGGTGGTACGAAAATCGCTTGCAAAGTCAAGATGAATCGAGGACCGGGAGACCCCTACGACACTCTTCAACTAAATTTACGACTGTAATTCGGGTTCGGTAAATATTTCAAACACTATCCATTTTTTGTTCCAAAAAGAAGGATTTCGGTACATTTTATAACTGTGTTTTTGGTTACGTGTCAGATTTCCAATATTAGCCATTGTCTTGTCCAAAAATACAAATTTCGGTCTATTTTTGTCTGGTGGTTAACAAATCCAATGAAAAGAGTAAATGAAATGGAGGACCTAGAGACCCTTATAGCATTCATCTCCTAAATTTATAATTGTGTTTCGAGTTTCTTGTCAGATTTCAAAAACTAGGCATCGTCTGGTTCAAAAATACAGATTTTGCTCCATTATTGTCAGTTCGTAAGAAAATCGATAGAAAGGTCGTGATGAAATCGAGGACCAGGAGACCAGTATAGCATTCGTCTCCTAAATTTCTAATTGTGTTTCGATTTCCCGTAAGATTTCAATCACTAACCATCGTCTTGTCACAAAGTACGGTTTTCAGTCCATTTTTGTTGAGTGCTACAAAAATCACCCAAAACTCCAGATGAAATCGAGGATTGGGAGACCCTTGTAGAATTTTTCTCCTAAATTTATAATTGTGTTTCCGGTGACACTTTAAATTTCCCAAAAAGAACACATGATACCGAGGACCGGGACACCCTTATAAAAATTTTCTCCTATATTTATAACTGTGTTTCAGGCTCTGCGTTAGATTTCAAAAACTAGCCATCATCTAGTCTCCAAATACGGTTTACGTCCATTTTATCGGGTGGTACGAAAATCACCCGAAAAGTCAAGATGAAATCGAAGACCAGGAGACCTTTATAAATTTCTTCCCCTAAGTTTATAAATGTGTTTCAGGCTCCGCGTTAGATTTCAAACAATAGCCATCGTCTGGTTCCAAAATACGTATTTCCTCGAGGACTGAAAATACTTTATTGGACTTTGTCATATAATAAAATAGAGTTGTCAAATAAATATATAATTATTTGTTTATTTGACAACTCAATGTTGTAATATGTTATTATTATTTTTGTGATTGAGTACAAATACAAAACAAAGATAATAATAACATTTAATAAAATAGAGTTTTCAAATAAAGTAATATTTACAAATTTAATTGACAACTCAATTTTGTTATAAGTTGTTATAATTTTCGTTATTAAGAACAACTACAAAACGAAGATAATAATAACATTTAATAAAATAGAGTTGTTAAATAAAGTAATATTTACAAATTTATTTGACAGCTCAATTGAGTTATATGTTATTATTATTATCGCTATAAAGTACAACTACAAAACGAAGATAATAATAACATTTAATAAATTAGAGTAGTCAAATAAAGTAATTTTTACAAATTTATTTGACAACTCAACTTTCTTGTATGTTATTATAATTTTTGTTATAAAATACAACTATATAACAAAGATAATAATAACATATGGTAAAATAGAGTTTTGAAATAAAGTAGTAATTACATATTTATTTGACAGCTTAATTGTGTTATATGTTATTATTATTTTCATTATTAAGTACAACTACAAAAGAAAGATAATAATAACATTCAATAAATTAGAGTTATCAAATAAAGTAAAATTTACAAATTTTTTTGACAACTCAATTTTCTAATATGTTATTATAGTTTTCGTTATTAAGTACAGCTACAAAACGAAAATAATGATAACATTTAATAACATAGATTTGTGTAATAAATAAGTAATTATTACTTTATTTGACAATACTATTTTATGATATGTTATTAATTTATCTTCATTTTATAGGTTTACTTTTATAATAAAGATAATAATAACATATAATAAAATTGAGTTTATCAAATAAATAATGTAGGTTATTACTTGATTTGACAACTCTATTTTATTATATGTTATTAATATCTTCGTTATGAAATACACCTATATAACGAAGATAAAAATAACATATAATAAAATAGAGTAGTTAAAATAAAGTAATAATTACATATTTATTTAACAACTAAATTTTGTTATATGTTATTATTATTTTTGTTATTAAGTACAACTTCAAAACAAAGATAATAATAAAATTTAATTAAATAGAGTTGTAAAATAAAATAATATTTACAAATTTATTTGACATTCAATTTTGTTATATGTAATATAATTCGTTATTAAGATAATTAAAAATAAATAAAGAAAAACATTATAAAAAATAGAATGTGTAATAAATAAGTATTATTACTTTAATTACAACTATTTCTTATATTTATATATATCTTCATTTTTTAGTTTTACTTCATAACCAAGATAATAATAACATATAATAAAATAGAGCTGTTAAATAAAGTAATAATTACATATTTATTTGACAACTAAATTTTTTTATATGTTATTATTGTTTTCGTTATTAAGTATATCTACAAAACGAAGATAATAATAACATTTAATAAAATAGATTGTCAATTAAAGTAATATTTACAAATTTATTTGACAACTCAATTTTGTTATATGTTATTATAATTTTCGTTATTAAATACAACTACATAACGAAGATAATAAAAATATTTAATAAAATAGAGTTGTGTATTTGTTATATGTAATTATTACTTTATTTGACAATTCTATTTTATTATATGCTATTATTATTTTTGTTATGAAGTACAACTACAAAATAAAGATAGTAATAACATTTAATAAAATAGAGTTGTCAAATAAAGTAATATATACAAATTTATTTGACAACTCAATTTTGTTATATGTTTTTATAATTTTCATTATTAAGTATTTCTACAAAACGAAGATAATAATAACATTTAATAAAACAGAAATGTTAATAAATAAATAATTAATACTTTATTTGACAACACTATTTTATTATATGTTATATTATTATCTTTGTTTTATTGTTTTACTTCATCACGAAAAATTATAATTACATATAACAAAATTGAGTTGTCAAAAAAATTTGTAAATATTACTTTATTTGACAACTCTATGTTATTAATTGTTATTATTATGTTTGTTTTGTAGTTGTTATTAATAACGAAAATAATAATAACATATAACACAATTGATCTGTCGAATAAAAATGTAATTATTACTTTATTTTACAACTCTATTATTATCTTGGTTATATTTTTGTATTTTATAACGAAGATAATAATAACATATAATAAAATAGAGTTGTCAAATAAAGTAATAATAACTTAATTATACAGACTCTATTTTATAAATGTTATTATACTTCGTTTGTAGTTGTACTTGTAAGTCATGAGCTTCCCTGATCATGTTTTTGATTTAATTCCCAAACATACAATACATATGAAGTATTTGATTGATCTAATGATTTGAATTGAGAAACATTTCAGGCAAATAAGCAAACACTATACACTTGGAACAAAAGCTTGGAACTCAAGAATTCAACCAAAACTTGGAGGATGCGCTTGAGAAAGATGCAAATATGTATAGTGTGATTAGTTGTCATAGTAGTTGTTTTAGTAGACTAATCACTATGATTTCATACCTAAGTATTTGCCAAAGAAAGAAATTCAATCAACTAATAAGTCAATTGATGAATCAATTGGGCAATTGATTGTCTGACTCAGAACAAGAGTTTTTACTAAGTGAATCGATTGGGAAATCGATTACTTAAAGGTTTTTAGTGAAACCTGAGTTCTGGGTTTAATCCAATCTATTGAAAAATCGATTGGGACATCAATTGAGCAATCGGTTTTGTGATTCACAGAACCAACCAATTACTGAATCAATCGATTGGCAAATCGATTGTGACAAAGTTTTTCATCAGGAATAGGTTCTGTGATCCATCAAATCGATTGAGACATCAATTGAATTAGATTTCTTAAACTACATGTTTTGTGATATTCAATTAGGTAATCTATTGAAGTTAATCATTTATCAGAAACACTTTGAATAAATCGATTGGCACATAGATTTTGATAAAATAGCTGAGGTTCTGTAACAAGCACAATCGATTGGCAAATCGATTGAAGTAATTGTCTAAGTCACTGTGACCAGCACAATCGATTGAAGTAAATGTCTGAGTCATTGTGACTAGCACAATCGGTTGACAAATCGATTGAAGCTAAATGTTTGATTTACAGGAGGAATTCAGCTCATTGCCAAATCGATTAGGACTATGAATATACGTCGACTGAGCAATCAATTGTTTTGATCTCGTTGTTTGAACAAAACACCTATAATCGATTCTGATATATTCTTAGTTTCAGTTTCTGATTTATGTATTAAAAGAATCGATTGGCAAATCGATTCATGCTTATATTTTCAAGATTCAAGAAAAACAAGACACACGAAAATCGATTAAGCTATTTTTAAACCTTTATACAATCGATTGAGCAATCGATTGTCCTGATGTTTTTCTGAATATATATAAGCTGATTCAATCACTTTTTAAACAACTTTTGAATAAAAACTGTTACACTTTTTCTTAAACACTGTGAGAGAAAAATTGTTACAACACACAAATACTCATTGGCTAAATACTTTTGTGTGAGATCCTACATAGTGATTGAGTCAAAGTCTTGATATTCTTTAATTCTTTGTGAAAGACAAATTTCTGTAATTGAAGTTTTAGAAATCCAGTAAGTACACTGGTGGTTATAT
Source organism: Cicer echinospermum (assembly GCA_002896215.2). NCBI lineage: Eukaryota > Viridiplantae > Streptophyta > Magnoliopsida > Fabales > Fabaceae > Cicer > Cicer echinospermum. The sequence continues at coordinate 5,880 of PGTU02011945.1, read as the reverse complement.
TTTGGGATGCTTGTGTTCATCTAAAAGAAGCCTCAGCTTGATCTCGCTAGAGTTTGACGAGTAATTCTTAGGGATAGGCTGATGTTGTGATGTAAGTGGTTGTGAGTTAGATGGATAGGCTGTGACGCTGGAAAGTCTGTAAAAATATTCCTCAAATCATTCTAGTGAAAGGCTGAAATCTTTGTTGGATTTCAAGACTGGATGTAGGCTATCAAAGTGATAGCCGAACCAGTATAAAAATCATGGTGCACTATTTCCTATCTCTCTTTACTTTTCATATAAATCTTGCATGTGATTATAAACTTCCGCTGTGAATAATCTGTATGAATCTTTTACTGTTAAAATAGGAATTAAAATTGAACAACTTGTATTTGATTTTAATTCATCACTTAGGAAAGAATTAGATAATCTTGTTGATAATAATTCTCATATTTTTGTTAACAATTAGAGGTCATATTTTCCTACAATTGGCATCAAGAGCCTGATCTTTTTTAGACTAACTGTCATAAAAGAAAATGACCTCTGTAGAATTTCTGGGAGAAGGTGCATCCTTGGCAAGGCCCCCTGCATTTAATGGAGCTGCCTACATGTATTGGAAAGAGAGGATGTTAATTTTTCTTGAAGCATGTAGTCTTGATATTCTTGAAGCAGTAATAGATGGTCCTTTTATACCAACCATAGCTGGCACAGGTGATTCATCAATCCCAAAACCTAGATCAGATTGGTCTGAGGATGACAAGAAAAAGGTTGGATACAATGCTAAGGCTAAAAACATTATTACCTCTGCCTTAAGCGCTGAAGAATTCTTTAGGGTGTCTAACTGCAAAACTGCCAAGGAGATGTGGGACACGTTGCAGCAAACGCATGAAGGAACAACAGATGTAAAAAGAGCCCGAATCAACACACTAATGCATGAGTATGAGCTGTCAACATGAAGAAAGAGGAATCTGTTAATGATATGCAGACAAGATTTACTCACATAGTCAATAATCTAAATGCTCTTGGTAAGGTGATTGACAATGAGCAGCAAATCAGCAAGGTTATGAGGTGCTTGACCAGAGAGTGGCAGCCAAAAATCACTGCCATAGCAGAATCAAAAGACCTTGGTAGCATGTCAATTGCCACACTATTTGGAAAATTAAGAGAGCATGAGATGGAACTGCACAGACTAAGTGAAGCTGAACAGACTGACAGAAAAAGAAAAGGGTTGTCTCTTAAAGTCCAAACACATCAAACAAAGTCTGAACAAGAGATTTGCACTGAAGATTCAAACAGTGAGACCGATGAAGACTCAGAACTTGGTTTACTTGTCAGAAAATTCAAAAAGTTTCTGAAAAAGAAAGATAGCAAGTCAAGAAAGCCCTAAAGCTCAAAGACTCATGACAGCAAGATAACCTGCTTTGAGTGTGGGAAGACAGGACATATAAAATCTGAGTGCTTCAAATTGCAAAACAAAAATAAGACTTCAAAGGTTAAAGGCAATCAACCACCTCCTAAGACCAGAAAAGCCTACATTGCTTGGAACGATAATGATGAAGAGTCATCTGCATCTTTAGAAGATGAAGAAGCTAATCTTTGTCTAATGGCCAACACAGATTCAAATTCTGATAGTGAGGTAAGTTCTAAATCCAATCCTTCTTATGATGAATTACATGACGCATTTGAATATGTTAATAAAATCAAACAGTTAATTAGTACTAAGAAACTGTTGGAAGAAAAGTGCATGTTGTATGATGAGATCAATTTGAAACATGAGTCTCTTAAAGACACAAATAAAAATATGAAAAAGGAAACTTATGCACTGAAATGTGATTTAGAAAAGTTCAATAGTGGTAAAAACAATTTAGATATGCTTCTAGGAAACCAAAGAAATCTAAATTTTAAATCTGGACTTGGCTATAGACAAAACAAGAATGTTAAAAAGAATCAGAAGTGATATGTGCAAGTTCTTTGTTTCAGAAATCAGCAAGAATTAATTGGTATTTGGACCATTTTGTGCAATATAATTAGCAACTTTATCAATACAAAATAATTAAAATAAAAACGACACATGCCCAATTTCATAATCCAAACTTAATTTCAAAGTACTATAGAAAAATCTGAATAGGTACATAAAATATACTCACTTTATAGAGGAAAATAAATAGTACCGATGCATTTCTCCTATTTCTATAAATAATTGGTATTCAAACATAATATAACTAATAAATAAGATATAGTTAGTATCTTATTTTAATTACGAACCTAAATTATCAAATAAAATATGGAAAGGACGGTAACTCATTGTTTAAGGAAATTATTTAGCAATGCATTAGTCATTTAAGATGTGTCAAGGCGATCAAAATACAATAATCACAATCATGCTTAGGCTTGAATACCTGATAAAATATTACAAAAATCCAAATGTTGTTTGCTATCGCCGCTAAATTTGTGAAAACATTACTTCAGGAATATAGTTCAAATGGAAGGAAATTGTTATTATAATTAAAAGGGAATACTCAGATTAGCACTAAAAAATCTTCCTTTTACTACTACATGTTTCGATCAAGGTACAGAGAGGAAGAATACCTTATGGTTTTGGTGACGATGAAAGGCGGCTCCGTGCTAATCTCTGCTTCCTAATGTGAGAACTAGCGCTCCTCTATATATATACCTAGTATTAGCCTAGGTTATTGTTATTATTATTATTATATTATATTATATTATTATTTATTATTATTTATTATTATTATTATTATTATTATTATTATTATTATTTATTATTATTATTATTATTATTATTATTATTATTATTATCCCATTCTATTAGAGCTAAAGGTAACAACTAGTGTAACAACACAAATTCACTCATTGTATTATTTTATTTATTTTTGTAGGTTAAATATAGTTAATATTAATGCTTTAAATCAATTACTAAGGTAAACACACAGACACACCTAAAGAAATTAGAATACATATTAACACTCATATAATAATAGTAGTGTATCATTATACTACTAAAATAAGGTAATGAGAAATTGGGGTGTTACATTTCTCCCCCTGTTGAAGAAAATTTCATCCTCTAAATTTACCTGACAGAAACAGTTCTGGATAAGAATCGCGCATCTGGCTTTGGACTTCCCACATAGCACTTTCACTAGTAGCACCTCCCCAGACAACCTTAACCAATGAAATCGTGTTACCCCTTAATTCTTTGGTCTTTTGGTCCTCAATCACGTGTGAGGGATCGAAAATGTAATTGCGAAGTTGAGACACGTGAAAGACACTATGAAGATTAGAAAGAGAAGGAGGTAACGCGATCTGATATGCCACGTTACCGTCACATTTAAGAATCTGGTAAGGTCCTATAGACTGAGGAGTAAGCTTTTGCATTTTTAATGCCCGACCAACCCCAGTTGTTGGAGTAACTCTCAGAAATACATGATCACTTTCTTGAAATTCGAGGTTTTTGCTTCTTTTATCATGGTGTCTTTTGCCTACTCTGAGACGCTCTCATCTTTTCTTGAATTATTTTTACTTTACTAGTAGTCTGTTGAACAATCGCAGGTCCTAACACAAGGTTATCACTCGTCTCAAACCAACACAGAGGGGTCCTACACCTTCTTCCATACAACGCCTCAAAAGGGGTCATTTCAATGTTAGAGTGGAAACTATTGTTATATGTAAACTCTATAAGTGGCAAAAAGCTATCCCAACTTCCATTTTGTTACAACACACAAGCTCTCAACAAGTCTTCTAGGGATTGATTGGTTCACCCAGTCTGACCATCTGTTTATGGGTGGTAGGCTGAACTCATCCTAAGGTTCGTACCTAAAGCGCTATGTAACCCTTGCCAAAACTTAGAGGTAAACCTAGGGTCTCTGTCTGAGACTACACTTGATGGGATTCCATGCAACTTCACAATTTCCTTTATGTATATTTCAGCTAACCTTTCCATAGAATAAGTTATGTGTATCAGAATAAAGTGAGCAGATTTAGTTAATCTATCCACAATAACCCAAATACTATCGTACCTTTTTGGAGTTCAAGGTAAGCCTACAACAAAGTCCATAGAGATGCTATCCCACTCAGGAATACTCAAAGGTTGCATCAAACCTGAAGGTTTTTGGTGTTCTACCTTAGACTGTTGATAGATCAAACAAGCATACACAAACTCAACAACATCTTTTTTCATTTTAGGCCACCAAAATATCTTCTTGAGGTCTTTATACATCTTTGTGGCTCCAAGGTGAATACTTAGACAACTCCAATGTCCTTCCTCTAAGATCATCTTTCTTAACTCCTCTACATCGGGAGCACAAATTCTCTCCTTAAATCTCAAAATTCCACCCACACCTATTTTAAAAATAAGGTTCTCTCCCTTGGTCAATCGACTGTAACTTATCTAAAAGGTATAAATCCAATTTCTGATTCTTTTCAATCTCTTCCAATAGTCCACTATTTACCTTCAACATTCCCAATTTAATACTTTCTGGTGTCACTTCACAAACTAAACTAAGGTCTCTAAATTGTTCCAACAACTCACTATGCTTAACCATTAAAGCGGACACACTTAAAGTCTTCCTACTCAAGGCATTAGCCACTACATTGGCCTTTCCAGGATGATAGTTAAGCTCAAAATCAAAATCTTTAAGAAATTCCATCCACCTACGTTGTCTCATGTTCAACTCCTTATGGTAATATGGTCACTAAAAACCTCAAATCTAGATCCATATAAATAATGTCTCCACATCCTAAGTACAAAGACAACTGTTGCTAGTTCTAGGTCATGGTTAGGGTAGTTCCTCTCATGAATCTTCAGTTGCCTAGAAGCATATGCTACCACCTTCCCATCTTGCATAAGTACTACACCTAATCCTGAACCATACACATCACAATATACTACAAAGGGTTCACTCAGGTCAGGTAATACTAAGATCGGTGCAGAGCTCAATCGTTTCTTAAGCTCTTGGAAACTATTCTCACGATGGGTATCCCACACGAACAATTCCCCTTTTCGGGTCAACTTAGTTAAAGGTAAGGCCAACTTGGAGAATCCTTCTATGAACCTACGATAATAACCAGCCAATCCTAGGAAACTTCTAATCTCAGTCACTGACTTAGGTGCTTTCCATTCTAATACACTCTCCACCTTGGCACGATCAACGGCTATTCCACATTTTGAAATTACATGTCCTAGGAAACTTACTTCCTCTAACCAAAATTCACACTTAGACAACTTGGTAAATAATTGTTTCTCCTTAAGGGTTTGCAAAACTATCCTTAAATGTTCGCCATGCTCTTCCTTAGTCTTAGAGTACACCAAGATATCATCTATAAACACAACCACAAATGAGTCTAGGTAAGGGTGAAAGATCCGGTTCATGTAATCCATAAGCACTGCTGGTGCATTAGTCACACCAAAAGGCATAACCAAATACTCATAATCGCCATAACGGGTTCTAAAGGCAGTTTTAGGGATATCAGAAGACTTCACTCGGATCTGATGATAACCTGATCTCAAGTCGATCTTACTAAACACACAGAATCCTCTCAATTGGCCCATAAGGTTATCTATCTTGGGTAGCGAATACTTATTCTTGATTGTCACTTTATTAAGTTGGCGGTAATCCACACACAACCTCATAGAGCCATCCTTCTTCTTAACCAACAACACAGGTGCACCCCATGGTGACACACTAGGCCTTATAAATTGTTTATCTAAAAGCTCTTCCAATTGCTTCTTAATCTCAAACAATTCGAAGGGAGACATCCTATACGATGCCATGGATATGGCTCCAGTACCTGGTACAAGGTCAATGCTAAACTCAATCTCACGCTCTGGTGGTAAACTAGTGACATCTTCAGGGAATACTTCAGGGAATTCACACACAATAGGAA
>PGTU02011940.1:0-10548 GCA_002896215.2 Cicer echinospermum | reverse complement strand
AAAGAGACATTTTGGATAGGCTTTTCTTTTCGGATATTGCTGTAACTTTTGGTTGCCAGGCCCTTGTCAATGATCTTAGTACTTTTAGATTTAATTCATCATTGGTGAAGATTTTTCCGAGTGCTATCAAATGATTGGTTAAGTGGGAGAACCTTTTCTGTAAATCTAGAATAGACTCTCCGGGCTGCATTCGAAATAACTCATATTCTTGTGATAGTGTGTTGAGTTTAGACCTCTTTACCTCAATGGTGCCTTCGTGAGTTACTTCCAACGTATCCCATATTTCTTTTGCTGTTTTACAGTGAGATATGCGGAAAAACTCATCCATTCCTAGTGCAGATTGTAAAATATTCTTAGCCTTTTATCGAAAAGCACTTTTCTTTTATCCTCATCCGTCCAAGAATTTTTTATCTTTATTTCTTCTTTGTTATCGATGACAGGTATTTTTGGGAATAGATGAGGACATGTTATTCGAGAGACTCAAGCATCACAAATATGTCATCTCCTTGTGCTTCGAGATATGCTTGCATACTGGATTTTCAAAAATCGTAGTGCTCTCCAACAAAAAACATGGTGGCTTGTACTGCTACACCATCTCTTAAAAACAGGTTGTGCGGAAGCCCATGAGTAATTGATCGAAGGAATAAGTTACCCTTAACCGGCTCTGATGCCAATGTCAGAATAGAAGTATGCCTAAGAGGGGGGGGGGTGCGTGAATAGGTGTTATAAATTTTCTTGTTTTTAGTGATATGGTAATTGGATTTCTGATTAAGAACAAGCTTAATAAAAATTGCAGTAAGTAAATGAAACATTAAGATTTATCCTGGTCCCCTTATAACCAAGGGTACGTACCAGTCCTCTTGCACACCACAAGAGATTAAACTCCAATACTTCAGAAAATGTACAACTCCCACCCTGAGATTCTTGCTACAAAACTTCTAACAATTACTTCTAAGATATATCACACCACATATCTTACTTGTACAAATGATAACAATAAGGTTTGAATAAAATCTAAGATGTGGTATATTGATAAAACAACTCAATAGTAATTCACGTACTTGAGACTTTTAGAATGATATGAAAATCTAATGCATATACTTAGAAAAATCAGAATTTTGTTCAAAGTTGTGTTTTAATGAATTAATTCAGAGATGGTTTATTTATCTGAAGTTATAGGGTATTTATACTTCCATAAAACATCCTTTCAGATTCGTGAGCCATTGATCCAAGAGGGTTGATGAGAAATAACAATGTTCTAGAGGCATTCCAGATCTGGAAAAATTGTAATATATTTCCCAGGTGTATTCGGATACAGTATATGTGTATTCGAATACACGTCTTGTAACCGTTCAAAAAATTCCAAATTTTACATCTTGTATCGAATACACTCAGTGTAGTCGAAACAGATTAATGTATGTTTAGCCTCTGACTTAACTGTATTCGACTACATATGGGTTAGTCGAATACACTTGGCCACTGACTTAGCTTGTATTCGACTACAGATGGGTGTAGTCGAATACACCATTAACGTTTTGCCTTCTGGACTTAAGTGTATTCGAATACAACATGGTTATTCGAATACCTTTATGCAAATTGTCAAAAATAGGATTTTAAATGATTTCGTTAATGTTGTTTTTTATTTTCGGAAAACATGTTAAATGCATATGTAAATATGAATTGTTCTCATGTATTTGAAACTATTGATGTGTATCATATACCTTTACATTTAACATTTATTATTTGGATTTGGAAGCTTATTCAAGATGGTTTGATCTTCTTTTTGATCTTGCTGCATTGTCCATAGTTGGTGGTCTTGTCGTCATCAAAAACATGTAGATTTACAGATACCGATATGTTTGTAAACCTTAGTAATAATATACCTGATAAAGTGAGGCTTCAAAGCACTTGAGGGATATATATATGTCTTTAATTTTTTCTTCATCTCTCAAGTTCTCTTAACTTTACTTTCTATAATTTTTTATATTTTATCTTGCTTTTATTTTAGTTAATTTTATAAACATGGTAGCACGAAATTCTACCATAAGACTAATGCAATAATCAACTTAAAGATTTTATTCTAAGAACATTTCTTCTCAATTTTCTAAAAAAAATATTTCTTATATATTCTTTTATCATATTTCTTAAACTTTTATTTCTTTATTTCATATAATATTTTTTTTGTTTGCACATAAATTGTGTTGAGCAATTTTTTTGGCTTGTATTGTTGTCACACCCTTTATTATATTTTTATATTTTTTATTCTTGTTAAATTCCAGAAGAATTTAACATTAAAGCATATCCTTGACGGATTGCAAAAGAGTGATTTTTGTTATATAGTTCCTAAATAATTAAGAGTTTAAATAATCAAAATTTTGTGAATGGATTGCAAAGATTAATTTATAATATAGTTTCTGAAGAACTAAACATTTGATATTAAATCATACATGAAGAATTGCTCAAAGAATGAATTGTTCTTGATCAATGTTTATGAATGCATTTTGTGATATAATTATTGAAGAACTAAAAATTTAATATTCAATCATCCCTATTGAATTGTCTATATTGAGATTTTTGATATATGGTTCTTGAAGAACTAATAATTTAATATTATACATCTTTTTAGGATTGCAAAATGTGTTATTTTATTTGGATATTGTTTATGAAGATTTTTTATTGAGTTTTTGAATAACTAAACTATTACACCACAAACTATTTATAGAAATCAAAAATTGGAGCAATGGAAACTAATATATATATATATATATATATATTATATATATATATATATATATATATATATATATATATATATATATAATATATCGAAAGAGGTTTTTAACGCCAAATACATCTCTTAAATTTTAGTGATATAATGGATAAGTTATGGAATTATTATATGAAGACAACTATACTATTTTTCTCACCTCATCTTTGGTCAAATAATGTAGCACATATCTCTCTAAGTGTAACACATAACTCTCTAAGTTTCCACGATGAAGAATAATAAATACCTAATGTCTATATATTCACATTTTTTTGTTTCTACAATTGTTTAATTTCCTCCAACTGAATATTGTATAGTATCATCACTATAAAAATATAACTCCTTTTTAACGAGATCTATAAAGTATTTTATAGTTATCTTTTAAAGTATTTATTACTTCATTTTTATAAAAATAATTTTATTAAAACAGCCCACAAACTAGGATGATGTCACTCACTATTAATTTTCCTATTTAAGTTTTTTTTTGACACGTCTAACTAATTTTTACTCCTTCCAACAATACTCGTAGTGGGTCAATTTCTCTAAAATCAGTGCCTTATTAAAAACAAAAATGGAACTCCAACAATTACTTACGAATATTATATTTTGCTTAATAACTCTTATTATTGCATTGCACTATTTGTGTGTCTCCTCCAATTCTGAATTTGTAAACTTCAAAATCTACTTGCCAATATAAATTTCTTTAATAAATCTTTTTTATTATTACATTTATACTGTTGTGCCTCCTCCAAATTCTGAATTTATAATTGTTTAAACGTCAATAATTTTTTCTGTAACATCTTCACACACCTTATGCATTAGCATTCGAATTCAGGCCCGTCGCTGCCAACAAGAAAACCATTCAGATACGTATGAGTTTTCACAACCCCACTTTATCAACTCAGAAGAAAACCTCTTTGCAAACCCAATTATTTCCAAGAATAGATAGAGTTAGAAAATTCTTCTTATGCACAACTATTTTGAGTACGTGGTATTTGTAACAGATTCTAACCTATTGGTTCATGGTTTTCTCAAAAAACCTTAATGTTGTTAGTCAGAAGTATTATTTATGCAAGCATATTGATCTCATAATCGCCGTAAAATGAAAGTATTGTGGCTCTAGAAAAGACAAAGAAGATTGTCCATATTCAGTTTCATATAGTGGTTTTATTGTGTCTTTGGAAGATTAAACTATGTTGTCGCTTAATAGATAAAAGAATAATAATTTAATAATTTAGATTAAGAAATTATTTATTGTTTTGTTTACATAGATGTTTTATGTTTAAAAACAATACCTATTTTGCAGTTTCTACATCCGTATTACTTCTACTAAACGTACTAAGACATCCATATTTTTTCATGAAAATTTTCAAAGTCAGGCTGTAAGCTGTATAGAAGTTGTGACACCCTAAACTCCAAAATAATATATATTAATAATTTATATAATATTCCTATAAAATTATGCAGCGGATAAATAAAATTTATTTTCAATAAATAAAAACTTTTATTTTTTAATTTAGGATATCACATTCTCAAAAATAACATAAAAACACTTTAAACTTAATTTTTTCATTAAAATAGTGCAATCTCGATAAACTTGATTTAAGTATATAATTACTTGTTTTAATTCTAAAAAACTAACTATTACTTCTAAGGTTTTCATACAAAAATTCGTTTCAAATTAAATAAGAAAATACAAATTACAACCCTTATTCCCGGTATCACCTATCAGAGCGGGTTTCCTCTCAAACTGAACTCAATAGACTCATTAACCTGTAACAATTTGCAATTTGCAAACGCAGGGGCCAATGCAGTCAAGGACACAAACAACGAATAGGTGAGTTTTCAAAATCATGGTAATAGTATAATATTAAGTAAGAAGAACACACAAACAATCATATATACCGTATCATAATCCATATTTACAATCATAATATACCGTATCATTGAGAATTTCTATTTTTTCTCTAAATTATTTTGGAATAATTCAAGCTAAATAAAACAACTAGGATAAATTCATATTCTAAATAAATATAAAAATAAAATAGATCACCGGATGATTTCAAAATCTTAGATTTCTAAAAATCACATCGTACTTTAATTCATTTCAAAACACACTTCTATAATAGTTAATCACTGTAAAAATTATGTTTTCAACTTAATTTTGGAAATAAAATTTAAACTATATATATATAGAAATTTGCCAATTAATTAAACACTTCCAAAATAGTTCCAAATTTATTTTCTTATTTATCAAACTTACAAAAAAATTTATATTATTTATATACATTAAAGTAATGCACATGACACAAATCATAAGACATATTGGTTATGATAATGAATTACACCTAATTCATAAATCTACAAACTAGTAGCCTCCTCCTCTCACACTAGCTACTCAACATGCTTATAGATACATCCGACTCAGTTTCTATCAAGCCACAAAATTGGTCAAAAACAGATTTAACACACCATCAATTTTTAAAGATTTTGAGAGTTTTGTTCTAATCTTAAAAATTGAGTCTCAAAATAAAAAATTGCAATTTTATAATTAATAAAAAAATTCGATAAAATAAATTTTAGTTTTTGTACACGATATACCAATCTACATGATGCACTCTACGCATATCAATCTACATGACTCACTATACACATATCAATCTAATGCATACCATTTTGTAGGTTAATTTTCAATATTATATATAAAAAAAAAATTGTGTACAAACAACATTTACCTTCCTATATTAAAACTCAAATATACATATTTCACAAGTGAAAACACAAACAACTACAATTCTACAAAACAATATTCTACTTGTAAAATACATTAATTATAGAATCCAAAATTTAGATTACTTTTCAAAAAGGATTTCATTATGAGAGATTTTTTAAAAACTTTGTTCTTTTTTCCTTCTTTTTCCTTCTCTTTCTCCTTAGTAAACATTTATATTAGTACAATTGTAATCACCTAAGAGTTCTTAAAATCTAAAACTTTAATAACGAGTCAAAAGTTCATAATATCATAATCAGAAAATCAAGTCATTTCAATGAATATCCCAACACCCCTACGATTCAATATTCACACCAGCCCCCTAAACAACATAACAACAACTCTTTTCAATTTTCTTAATAACAAGACAATATTAAAACATGCTATAATTTTATAGCTATTTTTAAACATTAAATAAAATAAGTAGTATATAATTATTTTATTTTTTAAATCAACAAAAATGGTCACTCATTTAATTTTCTTAAAAAATCAAGAAAAATAATTCAACAAAAAGTTATTTTCATCATACATAATAATAAACTTTAACTCCTTCGAAATGTCAAATTTTAAAAAAATCTATGTTCTATCAGCCTTGAATATTCAAGAATTATATTGCTATATAATGTGAATTTTCATAATCTTTTAAAACATGACGAATATTCTAAATGTTTCAAAACCAATATCAAAATCTTCTACTCATGCTGGATACAACCACAAACACTTTCGAGTAATTTAAAGTTAGACATTTCACAATTTAAAATGGACTTTTGTTTGTTAACACAGAGCCAACTATAGAATCAAAATAAGATTTGTTTTTTAGTCAAAATTAAAACTTTAAAAATAAGAGACATATTCCTAGCTACTCAAAGTTAGAACGAAACATCTTTGTTTCTCTAAATTGAGTTTTAACCAAATTGATAATAATTTGTACCTAGTAATAAGTCATACTTAAGGTTTTAAACTATTATAATGCATACGGGAAATCAATGTTTGTCATCTATAGTCATAGATCAAACACGTTTAGACAGATTCATAAAAGATAAATATTTTAAATTTACTAAAGGTGAAACGGGACTTTAAAACAACTCTGATGAGGTCTGACATTTGATAAATAAGATTACGAGAATGAGATTAATAACTTGAAACATGCAGTTGTTCAATCAAAAATTATTATTTCCAACTATTCACATAAAGCAAGAGTGCAAAAATCATAGTTCGGTATACAAGCAATAAGCAACAAGTAACTAACATAATCTTGTCAACAATTAAAATTAACTCAAAGCTTAACGAGTAATTTCATGGTTTATTTACTCACTTAGGTAGGAATTTAGCATCCATAACATAATCAGAGTAAGCAAATAATAAACAATTAATTAGTAATCTCAAAAATACGTATAATAATACAAAAGCATATAACACTTAACACAATAATATAATTGACACGACTGACATTCGACTAACAATGAATCGACATTCGACCTACTCGGCCTGATTGGACAGACCTGCTCTGATACCACTAATGTGACACCCTAAACCCCAAAATAATATATATAATAATATATATAATATTCCTATAAAATTTGCAGCGGATAAATAAAATTTATTTTCAATAAAATAAAAACTTTTATTTTTAATTTAGGATATCACATTTCTCAAAAATAACATAAAACACTTTAAACTTAATTTTTTCATTAAAATAGTGCAATCTCGATAAACTTGACTTAAGTATAATTACTTGGTTTAATTCTAAAAACTAACTATTACTTCTAAGGTTTTCATACAAAAATTCGTTTCAAATTCAATAAGAAAATACAAATTACAACCCTTATTCCCGGTATCACCTATCAGAGGGGGGTTCCTCCCAAACTTGAACTTCAAGACTCATTAGCCTGTAACAACTGCGATTTCGCAAACGCAGGGCCAAGCCAGTCAAACACAAACAACGAAGGAGGTGAGTTTAGAAATCATGTTAATAGTATAATATAAGTAAGAAGAACACGCAAACAATCATAATATACCGTATCATAACCACATTACAATGTATCAAAATATTTAAGTAAATAGTACCATATTATAACATCAAAGTCACTAAAGTAAAATAATCATCTCATTAATATAGTAATAAATCATCTAAGGGTAATTAGTATTACTTGAAACACATCAATCACAAATAAACTCACAAAGAAATGCAATGCTATGCATGAACTTAAACTCTACTTACATGTGTACCATTCTAACTGTGAAGTATTTGTTATGAGGCTTGATACTTGCCACATCCGGTGGATCGAACAATTCAATTTGGCCTGTCCTCATAGATCCTCAACTCACCCGAGACACATATACGTGACAGTCGAGGTAAACATGTGTGCGTGGTAGTTCCCAGACATTTGATAGGCACCTCCAAGTCAGCCTAGGAATTCCCCACCCGATACTCTAAGGTCTAACCAATGCTTGCTAAGGATCGACAGGCAGACCGCCCAAAAAAAACTATCAGCCAGGCTCATTTATTGTATTCCCCGGAATCACTAGGCTTGTCCAAGCCGTTCTTATAATGTAATGACAAAATAATCTTCCTTCACAAATTCTCAAATTTATTTTACTCCGCTAATTGGCCTATGGTACTCCATTAAGACCTTCATCTCAAACACAAATTGGAATCACAATATTCTCATCATAATTTATAACATCACTATAATTAATCACACATCGTCATCATCACATAAACTCATCACAAATTTATAGCATCACTATCATCAATCATACAGCAATACATATATTCATCACAAATTTATCACATCACCATTATTAATCATACATTATCATCATTACATAAAATTATCACAACACATCCATTTTTATTATAACATCATTTAAACTCATCTAATCAAAAATATGCATAAAATTAATTCAACAACCAATATCACAATAATATCAAACACCACACATTTAAAGAAATTAAATCAAATATCAAATCAAATATCACAATAATATCAAATGCTACACATTTAAGGAAATTAAATCAAATATCACAATAATATAAAATGCCCAACATTTAATTAAATTAAATCAAATATCACAATAAAATTAAATACCACGCATTTAACGAATCAGTTTTACGGTGGAAGAATGAACAGTTCAAACTATGATTTTATAAACGAAGAAGTCGGGTATTTTAAGAGAGAAATTTGGATGGTTAAATAGAATCTGAGGAAGTATGTTTATTGAACTACCTAAAGATGATATATAATCGACATACTGAAAATTTGGCACGACAACGAAACTTTTCCAGAACTAGAGTTTTTCGACTCATCGGTGTCAAACTATAGATTGTGTGCTTGTGTTCTCTTGGTTTTATGTAACACCTTTGTCAAAGCGACGGTATAATAATATTTTTTTTGAAAGTAATTAAACAATAACAAAGGGATAAATAAAGAAATGTCTTTGGGATAAATAATTGAGTCATTATAATTTACAAGCAGCGGAAAAGTTGCTCCAATTATAAATCCAAAACATTTACACAACATCAAATGGTACATGGAACCCATTCAAAGATGATATAAAACTGATAATATTTGTATAAGTACAGTTTTCCAAAACTAAAATACTCCAAACCAAAAAGAAGGACCCCTAGTCCCTATACATCATCCTAATCTGATCATCCTACCAAAAAAGCTATACACCCTGAGTAATCTCCACGCGCCCCGTGAGATCCTCCTAACACAACAGCAGTCAAGCGTTCCCATCTCCATCCCTGTCCGTAGGGTACGAACCAGTAGGGCCGTCCTGACTCTCATCTGAGGGCAAAGCCCAGATTTCCACAATAGTGTAAAGGGTCACCACCCAGAAAATAACAGTTAACACATAACAATTAAGTTTTTAAATGCCCAAAATAACTTTTCAACTAAGCATGCACCTTAAAAGGATTTTCCATATGCTAAAAGTTCATATAATGCTTGCCAATTAACAATGTACTCAAAATGAAGTTCTCAAACCATCAAGTAATACATAACTGACCAAAGCATTGCTAAATCAATTGAGCAATCGATTATCTAACTCAAAATAAGGACTTTTGCTGAGCCAATCGATTGCCAAATCGATTTGGTCAGTTCTGCTGAGTTTCTGCATGACCAAATCGATTTCTAAGTCGATTTTGTCAGTTCTGATGAGTCCCTGGGTTGCCAAATCGATTTCCAAATCGATTTCGGCAGTTTTGCTGAGTTCCTGCCTCTCTGCCAATCGATTTCCAAATCGATTTCTTAAAAGATTTTGAAAGATATATTTATACAATCGATTGGCAAATCGATTAGGTCAAAATGGTGAACTTCCTGCAACTCATCCAATCGATTGGGAAATCGATTTCCCTGATCGTTTTTCCAAAAATTCATGCATTAACTCAAGTCATTCCTAATCAAGTTCACAACCTAACACTTAGCAATTCCTACACGATTACCACGGCAATTGGGATCTCGATAACCATCATACTTACACACAACAATCAACACATAACACTTAGCATTTTCAACGCAATTACCACAACGACTCAAATTCAAATCACTCAATCATAAAACTCAATCAAATACGACTCGCGTGCCAAGCACCCTAATGCAATGCGTATATGCCAAAATGCATGGACTCGGAATTCCAAACCAAAACCCTCCTCGAAGGGCCGTAAATCATAATTGTACCGCCTATCGCAGGCCAAAGTACCAATTACCGAGGTGCCACCTATCACGGGTCAGCACGATTTACTAAAATGCATAAATCATAAACGTACCACCTATCACGGGTCAGTACAGTTTACCGAGGTGTCACCTATCACGGGTCAACACGATTTACTAAAAGAAAAAGCGTGAATCGTAAACGTACCGCCTATCACAGACCAGTACTGTTTACCGAGGTGCCACCTATCACGGGTCAGCACAATTCACTAAAACGTAAATCGTAAACGTACCACCTATCACGGGTCAGTACAGTTTACCAAGGTGTCACCTATCACGGGTCAACACAATTT